>APFE030167609.1:9972-105944 GCA_000404065.3 Pinus taeda
ACGAACCAAGTTGGATAGTAAATCTGAAAATTGCATCTTTATTGGGTATAAGGATGGTTTAAAGGGTTATAAGCTTTGGAACCCAGTAACAATGAAGGTTGTGTACAGTCGAGATGTGGTGTTCAGAGAGGTGAAAGATGTTATTAAACATGAAGTCCAACCAAAGGAACCTGTGAAGATAGAGTTTGAACTAAGGAGGAAGAATCAGACTATGTAGCAGAGGAGGAATCAGAAGATGAAGAGCCACAAACTCCGGCTGTGAGAAGATCAGCTCGAGAAAGAAGGCAGGCAGAAAGGTATAGTCATAGTCCATCTGCTTTCTGTTCAAATTTTTCTTTCTCTGTTACTGATGATGATCCCAGAATTGTGAAGGAAGCAGTGGATTCAGAGGATGGAAAACTCTGGAAAGAGGCCATGGTTGATGAAATGGCATCTTTGCACAAAAATGAGGCTTGGGATTTGGTGGAGTTTCCGACTGGAAGGAAACCCATTTGTAGCAAATGGGTGTTCAAGAAGAAGACAAATGCAGAAGGGAAGGTGGAGAAATACAAAGCTCGGTTGGTAGCAAAAGGTTATTCCCAGGTGCCGGGAATTGATTTTGGTGATATTTTTTCTCCTATTGCCAAGGTAACTTCTATTAGATTACTTTTATCTATTGCTGTTGCTTTTGATTTTTAGGCAGAATAGATGGATGTGAAGACAACATTTCTTCATGGGGATTTGGAAGAGGAAATCTACATGAAGCAACCTGAAGGATTTGCAGTGAAAGGTAAGAAAGAACTGGTATTCAAGTTGAAGAAGTATTTGTATGGGTTAAAACAATCACCAATGATGTGATATTAGAAATTTGATACATTTATACAGGGACTTGGCTTCACCAGAAGGAGAGAAGATCACTGTGTGTATTTCAAATTAATTGGTGACCGTGTTATTTATTTGGTCTTGTATGTGGATGATATGTTGCTAGCTGGAAATGACAAAGATATTATCCATGATTTGAAGACCCAATTTTCCTCCAAATTCGACATGAAAGATCTTGGTGTTGCAAACTATATTTTGGGGATGGAAATTAAAAGAGGTTGGGAAAAGTGGAAGCTTTGGTTAAACTAGGGGAAGTATGTCAAGACAATATTGTAGATATTTAATATGCAAGATAGTAAACCAATGAAGGTTCATATTCTTGTAGGTGTAAATTTATCTATTGAACAGTGTCCCAAGACACAAGAAGAGGAAGAGGACATGTCCTGTGTTCCATGTGCAAGTGAAGACGGTAGCCTGATGTATGAAATGGTCTATACTATATTAGATATTGTACATGTAGTGGGAGTATTCATCAGGTTTATTTCAAAACCATGAATGGAGCATTGGACAATAGTGAAGCGGGTTTTTAGGTATTTGCGTGGCACTAGAGATTATGGTTTGTGCTACCAAGGAAGACCAATATTGGACAAAGTGTTGGATATTTGTGGCTTTGTTAATGCAGACTAGGATGGCGATCTGGATTAGAGAAGATCTACAAGTGGGTATGTGTTTAACCTATTTGGAGGTGTAGTCAGTTGGATGAGTAAGAAACAATCTGCAGTGGCACTATCAACTATAGAGGAAATACATGGAAGCCACTCATGCAAGCAAGGAAACAATTTGGTTGCAAAGATTTTGTTCAAGTATGACGTTAATACGGGGAGCTATAAGGATAGACCGTGACAACCAAAGTGTAATTTTCTTAGCAAATAATCCTACATATCATTCAAAGACAAAGAATATTGATGTTTAATATCACTGTGTGAGGGATATGATAGAAGACAAAAAGGTGTTGGTGGTAAAGGTGGATACTTTGAAGAGTACTGCAGATGCATTAACAAAAATCTATGAGCTTTGAGAAGTTCTCTTGGTGTAGAGAAAAAATGGGCGTTGCACAACTAGATAAATGACTAAGCTCTCTTGTGTCCCCGGTGGAAAGAAAAAAAGAAGTGGGAAATTATTGGGTTGTGTTATATACTTTCCACGACTACTCCATATAGTTAACTGGGGGGTTAGAGGGGGGGCAGAACCCCTCCTTCGTTGCACTGATTGCAGATCATGGGGGTCATAGGGGGTTTGAGGGGTCACAGGGGGTTAGGTTGGGTAGACCCACCTATGGTATTGTGCATGATTTTTGCACATGTTTTTGGACGCAATGATTTTCGGTCCATGGTATTGGATGCTGCGGCATGTGTAAATATGTATTGTAACATTGAAAGGAACATAATGAAAAATCAAGTTGGTAGTCCCGGTTTTGGGATCCAGGGGAAAATCTCTATGTATATGCGTTTTATGTGTTATGCTCTCACATTGTTTATTTTCTGTGTTTTAGAATTCATCTGCAGGTAATTTTTGTAAGGGGTTAAAACCTACAGTGATATCGCACAAGTGTTTGGAACTTAGATCAATGACTGGGATTAGTGCAGGGCTTCTTCCATGGGTGAGGAATTTATAGCTTAAGGACCACAATTGTCCTTTGAATGCTGATATTTATAAATTAAAGCATGAGGCAAAGAAATATTTGATTTCATTCAGAATGTAAATAAACAGAGGCAAGTGAGAGTTTTAAACCGAAAGAACACATTAAGGCACGCTGAATCAATTCCTCAATATGATAATAAATATAGAGTTTCATCCCTCTGTCTCGATTACGGTAATCCACAAACCCCTGTTTCAATTTTGAGACCCTCTCTATCACTCAACTCTCACTCCTGCTCAATCCTCTATCATCTCCGCTAATCCCTTCCATTACAATTTCTTCCCTTATGAGTTGAATCGTATTTCAACTACGCTAACAAACCCGATCTCTATTTTAATCATTCTAACAACTCAATCTCTATTTTTAAGTTCCATCACACACCTATGCTAACAATGTATCCCTTAATCTAAACTAAGACAATTTCCTAGCTATTACAATAATGAAGTACATATTATTTTCTTGAGAGAGCCAACCCTCCTGGTTAAAATTGACTTTTTACCACTTAGGTTAGTGAAATTCAACTTGTTTAGCCACAAAATGTGAACAAACCTTCACATTCTTGGCTAAGTCGAGATGCTCCTCCATCACCTTGACAAATTTTTGACTATATAAACTCAGAGTCCTTGGTAAAAAAACCAAATAAAGGAGAGGTAAATTTGTTGAAGTCCTTTATGAACCTTTGGTAGTATCCAACCAACCCTAGGAAACTTCTGACATCTCTCTAATTTTGACGAGGTGGGACCCTTTGGATGATAGATATTTTGTTTGGGTCCACCTATAGTCCTTGCTGAGATATTGAATGACCTAGCATGGTCCCTGCAGTCATCAAGAATTCACATTTTTCAATACTGAGAGACAGGTTCATTTCAATGCATTTGTACAATACTTTGCCTAGGTTCGACAAGGCCTCCTGAAAATCACAACCATAAGGTGTAAAATCATCCATATAATTTTTACTGCATCATGGACTAACTCGACAAAAATACTCAAGACTGCTCTATCGGAAAGTCGCAAGAGAATTGCATAGGCCAAAAGGAAGGATCCTATAGGAAAAATGTAGGTTTTAACCCTATACAAAAATTACCCGCATACGAATTCTAAAACACAGAAAATAAACAATGCATGAACATAACACGTAAAACATATATACACAGAGATTTTCCCGTCGATCCCAAAATTGGGACTACCAGCTCGATTTTCAATTATGTTCCTTTCAAGGTTACAATACATATTTATACATGGTGAAGCATCCAATACCATGGACCAAAAACCATCGCATCCAAAACCATGGACCGAAAACCATCCCCTATTTCTTCCCCTGCTACGCAATCAGTGGAATGAAGGGGGGGCTCCACCCCCCTCCTAACCCCCAAAATTAACTATGTGGGCTAGTCGTGGAAAGAATATAACACAAAACAACATTCTCCCACTTGTTGTTTTCTTTCCACAGGGGGCCACAAGAAATATTAGTCATTTATCCAACCCTGCAATGCCCATTGTTTCTCTACACCAAGAGAACTTCTCAGAGCTAACAGATTTTGTCAATGCACCTGCAGTGTTCTTCAAAGTGTCCACCCTTACTAGTAATACCTTTTTGTCTTCTATCATATCCCTCATAAAGTGATATTGAACATCAATGTGATTTGTCTTTGATTGATATGCACGGTTCTTTGCCAAGAAAATTACACTTTGGCTGTCACAGTCTATCCTTATAGCTCCCTGTAGTAACCCCATATTTGAACACAATCTCTGCAACAAAACTGCTTCCTTGCTTGCGTGGGTGGCTGTGATGTATTTTGCCTCTATAGTTGATAGTGCCACTACAGATTTTTTCTTACTCATCCAACTGACTACACCTCCAAATAGGTTTAACACATACCCACTTGTAGATCTTCTCTGATCCAAATCTCTACCACAGTCTGCATCAACAAAGCCATGGATATCCAAAACTCTGTGCAATCACAGTCTTCCTTGGTAGCACAAACCATAATCACTAGTGCCATGCAAATACCTGAAAACCCAGCATATTGTTGTACAATGTTCTTTCCTTGGTTTTGATATAAACCTGCTCAATACTCCCACTGCATGTGCAATGTTTGGTCTAGTACAAACCATTGCATTCATCAGGCTACCGACTGCACTTGCATATGGAACACAAGACATAGCCTCTTCCTCTTCTTGTGTCTTGGGACACTGTTCAGCAGATAAATTTACACCTACAGTAATAGGAACCTTCACCGGTTTACTATCCTGCATATTAAACCTCTATAGTATTGTCTTGACATTCTTCATCCGGTTTAACCAGAGCTTCCTCTTTGCCTGATCTCTTTTAATTTCCATTCCCAAAATATAGTTTGCAACACCAAGATATTTCATTTCGAATTTGGAGGACAATTGAGTCTTCAAATCCTAGATAATTTCTTTGTCATTTCCAACCAGCAACATATCATCCACATACAAGACCAGATAAATAACATGGTCACCAATTAATTTAAAATACACATAGTGATCTGCTTTGCTTCTGGTGAAGCGAAGTCCCCGTATAAGTGTATCAAATTTCTGATACCACATCCTTGGTGACTATTTTAACCCATATAGAGACTTCTTTAACTTGCATACTAGGTCTTTCATACCCTTCATCATAAAGCCTTCAAGTTGATTCATGTACATTTCCTCTTCCAAATCCATGTGAAGAAATGTTGTCTTCAAATCCATCCGTTCTACCTCAAAATAAAAAGCAGTAGCAACAGATAAAAGTAATCTAATAGAAGTTACCTTGGCAACAGGAGAAAAAATATCACCAAAATCAATTCCCGACGCCTGGGAATAACCTTTTGCTACCAACCGAGCTTTGTATGTCTCCACCTTTCCTTCTGATTTTTCTTCTTCTTGAATACCCATTTGTTGCCAATTGGTTTCCTTCCAGCCGACAACTCCACTAGAACCCAAGCCTCATTTTTGTGCAAAGATGCCATTTCATCAACCATGGCCTCTTTCCAGATCTTTCCATCCTCTGAATCTACTACTTCCTTCACAGTTCTGGGATCATCATTAGTAATAGATAAAGCGAAATTTGAACAGAAAGAAAATGGACTATAACTTTCTAGCTACCTTCTTTCTTGCACTAATCTTCTTACACCTGGGGTTTCCGGCTCTTCATATTCTAATTCCTCCTCTATTGTAGAGTCGGATTCTTCCTCCTTTAGCTCGAACTCTATCTTCTCAGGTTCCTTTGGTTGGAATTCATGTTTAATAACATATTTCACCTCTATGAACACCACATCTTGGTTGTACACAACCTTCCTTATTGATGGGTTCCAAATCTTATAACCCTTTCAACCATCCTTATACCCAATAAAGATGCACTTTTTAGATTTACTATCCAACTTGGCTCATTTCGCCTTTGGAACATGTACATATGCATCACATCCAAATACCCTCGGATATGAAAGAGAGGGTTTCTTACCAGTCTATACCTCTTCTGGAGTCTTATCCTCCAATGTTGATGAAGGTGATCTATTGACCAAGTAACATGTTGTCTCCACCACTTCTGCCCAGAATTCCTATTCTAACTTAGCACCACTGAGCATGCTTCTTTCCCTTTCCATAAACATCTTGTTCATTCCTATTGCAACTCCATTTTGTTGAGGTGTATATGGAGTAGTCTTCTGCCATGCTATACCACACTTCTTACAAAATTATTCAAATTACTTACTCCAAGACTCTCCACCATTATCTATCCTCAACACCTTTATCTTCTTCTCTGTCTGGTTTTTCACCAGAGATTTAAATTCTTTAAACCTATCAAAGGCTTCATATTTCTTCTTCAGGAAATATATCCATGTATTCCTTTAGAAGTCATCTAAAAATGATACATAGTAGACAGACTTACCTAGTGATGGAACCTTCATAGGTCCAAACACATCACTGTGCACAAGCTCTAATATCTGTTTCGCCCTCTTAACACTAGAGAAGAAACTCACCCAATTCTACTCCCCAAATACATAATTTTCATAGAAATCAAAATCCAGAGAGATATTATGCATACCTTCTACAATAACTTTACTATGAAGTATTTGAAAGCCCTTCTCTCCAATATGTCCGAGCCTTTGATGCCATAGCATGGCCTTGTCTCCAGACACGACTAGATTTTCTACTCCACTTTCAGGAACCACATAACTATTGCACCCATCAACAACAGTGCTACCTTGTAGCTTGTATAGAATTCCAATCTGAACTCTCTGCATCAATACCAGTGCTCCCCGAATCATCTTGCAGGTATCCTTCTCAAACATTGTTTTTAGATCTGCATCATCCAGCTTGCTTACATAAATCAGATTTCTGGCTACTGTAGGAATATGTAGAACACCCAGAAGTGTTCTAATCATTCCACCTTGAAACTTCAACTTTAATTTTCCCCGACCAACGACTCTAGCCTTCTTGTCACCGCCAAGAAGACATAACCACCATCATATTTCTCATCTATGAGGAGTGAAGTGAAAGGATGCGCTTGAGTTAATCAACCATGCCTCATGATCTACATGTGTACTTGAAGAAGCCAAGTACGCATCCCCACCTTCATCTAAGGTGGTTTTCGCCTATGCAAAAGGAGCATCATCAGATCCCTTTCCTTTATCATGAGCTTTAGATTTATAGTCCATTTTGTAGTTCCATTCCTTTCTGCATTTCCATCACACCACCTTTACAGGTTTTCTTGGAGATTTTGATCTCCCTCTAGATTTAGATCTCCCACTTGATGACTTATTTTTGTTTTCGTTCTGGGACCATCCACATATAGAAAAGGAATCACCATTCTGGCTCTCCATATTTTTCCATCTCATCTCCAGCGTCGGAAAGGATGAGACTATTTCATCAAACTGCAAGGCAGTTGCATTGCTACCTATTACAATAACCAGACTATCCCATGAATCTCGTAGAGAACACAACAAACTGATGCACTTATCTTCATCTGAAATTTTAATATCAATAGATGCTAACTGACTTACCACAATATTAAATGCGTTCAAATGCTCTTTCACTGAGTCTCCATCTTTCATCCTTAGATTATACAAATTTTTCCATGGGAAGAGTTTATTCACCAAAGACTTAGATTGGTACAAAGTCCCTAACTTATCCCACAAATCCTTTGTCCTAGCTTCCCCTGATACATTCATCAATACTCAATTTGAGACACACAATCATATTTTTCTCTTTACCTTCTGATCCAACTTCTTCCATTCTTCATCGAACACTCGTGCTGGTTTAGTACCTGAATCTATTGTGATCCACTAATCTTTATCCACCAACAGATACTCCATATTGAGTTTCCACAACTCAAAACTCTGACTATTAAATTTCTCGATCTCTTTCCACTACTCGCCATCTTCTTTAACCACCAAAATCAATCTCGCAGATCTCCCACTAAACAGGGTCTATCATAGGCCCAAGTGAAACCCCTCAGCAACAAATGCATCCCCTTGAAGCCAAAACAACTTTGATACCAAATGTAGGTCTTAACCCCATACAAAAATTACCTACATATGAATTCTAAAACACAGAAAATAAACAATGCAAGAGCATAACAAATAAAACACATATACACAGATATTTTCCCCTGGATCCCAAAACCGGGACTACCGGATTGATTTTCATTATGTTCCTTTCAATGATACAATACATATTTATACATGCCGAAAAACATCGCATCCAAAACCATGGAACGAAAACCATTGCATCCAAAACCATGTGCAAAAATCATGCACAATACCATAGGTAGGCTTGCCCAACCTAACATAGCATCCAAAACCAAATTTTTCAATGGCACTGCCTTGGACCCCATAGAGGGGGGTTACCTGCACCCATCAAACCCCCTGTGACTCCCCCGCTACGTGATCAGTGCAATGAAGGGAGGGATATGCCCCCTTTCTAACCCCCTGGTTAACTATGAGTGCTAGTCATGGAAATAACATAACACAACCCAACACAAAAATACCCCAACTACAAGTGAAGGTGGTTTTATCCTGGTCTTTGAGGATGATGGATTTGCTTGTACCCGCTGAATCCATCTGGGAAAGAGAAAAGCTTTTTCCTTGCCCAGCCATCTAGCTTTTGGTAAATGAGAGGTAGAGGAAAATGATCCTTCTTTGTGCCTTTGTTCAACTCCCTGTAATCAACACAAATCCTCTAGTTACCATTTTTCTTTGGAACTAACACGAAAGGAGAGACCCATTCACTATCAGAGATAAGGTAAATGAATCGTGCATCTAATAGTTTTTGCAGTTCTTCTTTGACTATATATTTAAGAGTTGGATTCATCCTCTTTAGGGGCTCGTGGATTGGTTTGCAACCTTCTTTGATTTATATGTGGTGAGTACACACTGAGGGCTGCACTCCCATCATTTCTTTATAACTCCAAGCGAAGGTGTCTAGATGTTCCTTTAGCATGTTGCATAACTTCTCTTATTGGAGAGTAGAAAGAGATGGATTGATCTTCAAGGTTCTTCAAGGTCAAATTCTATGGTTTGGACACGCAGGGGGTTGGAATCGACCAAGCATAGGTCAATTGGATGATTGTTTTGGGTTTCCTTTACTATATCTTCTAAGGGAAATCTACTAGGAGTTGGGCTTTGGAGTAGGTGTTCAATCAAATCATCTTCATCCTATTGTCCTCCTTGCATGACTGTTTCTAAAGTATAAAGGTGAGCAGAATAAACTTCATCTTCTTCCTCCTCCTCCAACCATAATGGTAAATCATGGTTTAGAGATGGCTGAGTAGGAGGGTATAGGACTAATTTCTTGGACATATGCCCATTCTTGATGGTTATATTCCCAACTTTGTAGCTAACATAAGTATTGGCAGTGGCTAACCAGGGTCTCCCAAGGATGAGAGGGTAAGCAGTAAGCTTAGCCTTAGGGTGGAGAAATAGGAAATCTGTAGGGTACTTCCAAGAGTCAATGGAGACCATAACATCCTCCACAATCCCCTCAAGGCTCACTTTTGAGTGGCGTGTAAGTTGCGGACTGTTGTGGTCTTCCTCAATGAACCTTGGAGGTTGAGCTCGACCACGGTGTCCTTGGTCATCACATTAATGGCAACCCCAAGATTGATCAACATGTGTGGGACAATGGTGCCATTGATGTGCACATCTACTACCAGGCTTCCAGGGTCCAAATACTTTGGACATATTACTTGCCCCAACATTAAGTCGGAGAACTATCTAATGACATCAATGATAGGGGCATCTCTTCTTCGCTTCCCTGAATGCTTGAAGCAGTTCTTCTTAATCAACTTATTGTAAATAGTAACATCTTTTATTGCTTGGAGAAGTGGAATCTTTACACATATATTTTTCAATTCTCCCAGAAGTTCAGTCTCTTCTCAGGTAGGCTAGAGTGGTTGGGTTAATCTCTTAGGAAAGAGTGGATTTACTTTAAGAATTCTTTCCTCTCTTTCTTCCTCAATGTCCATAGGTGGAGGTGGAGGTTGGTTATCTAGGATAAATCTCATAGATCTTAGGCTAACCTCCTAGATTAACATGACATAAATTGTGTATGATATCTCTCCATTGTATACTTGTTGAGCCTGTACGTTGTTTGGGTTTAGATTTGGCTAGGCAGGCATCTGGGGTTGCTTGGGTGGAGCAGAGTGTAACATCTATGGTTGGGCAGGTGATGGGGGCAATAAAGTTGGAACATTGTTGTATTGCTGCCTCCACCCCTGGGGTAGTGCATTCAACTGGGGTTCTGGCAGAGCATATGGTTGAAATTACTGGCTAGCTCTTTAGGAGTGATACTAAGATATAAAGGACCAAGGAGGAGATGTAGACCAGGAAGGATGAGTAGGGTGTCCCCAAGAAGGTATGGATGTGGTATAGTTGGGGTTGTGATATGCATGGGATGACCCTTGCATGCCCTATTAGTATGGTCTAGGCCCATGAGATCTCCTTTGGTTTATGTATAAGAGCTACTCAGTGACCCCTTCAACTCCTTGATATACAAGTTTGATCCAAGAAAATAAGGGAACTTGTCTGTGAAGTGGTTTTCTTCACAAACTGAGAAAATGTCAATAGAATTGAATGGACATTCATTCCTAGATTGCCTCCTAGTGCATCTAGGAAAACAAATGGCCAAGGATCTCTCTCCTTCCTCCTCCTTTCTCTTAATGTGCATAGTGTCCATTTGTAAGGCAAGGGTTTGAAGCATCTCACTCTTGAAAATCTTGTAGCATGTTTCCAATTTCACCCTTAATTAATGAGTTGGAAGAGGATGTACTGAATATAGGTTGACTACCCCTACCCTTTTTCCTAGCTACCCTAGAATGTTTTCTAACAACAATCTTGATATCCTCATAGGGAAATTGGTAGATATATCCTCTTGCTAACAAGTGTAGGGTATACAAAAGATCTTCCCTTACTCCCCTAAGTAGGACCAACTTTAGTGAATGAGGATCAAGTGTGCACCTGGCCCTTTTTTAACTAACCTAGAATTTTTCTGCATAATCCTTTAGTGATTCATCGTTGCCTATGATCTTCCTAAAAATTTCCTCCTTTGTATCCTTTGACCTAAAATAGTCTCGATACTTGTTCTTAAAGGCTTGTTGTATCTGAGCCCAAGTTGTGATGTTATCCGTAGGTAAACACATGAATCAGTGCAATGATGCATCATTGAGGGTAGATGGAAATAGTTTCAACTTCTTCTCATCATCTGTATAGTCATAGGTTTGGCATATAACAACAAAATAAAATAGGAAAGTGTCAGGATCTTCTGTGATCAATCCATAGAAATGAGGTAGGGCAGAGGGGCTTATATTTTTCATCTTAGTGTCTATTATGAAACCAACTCAAGGAAAAGATAGAAAAGATAGATCAACGCCTTAAAATTCAGCCTCTTCGAGGGGGCAACCTCCTTTACATTACGTAAATCAACAATTCTTGGATGATACAAATGACAAAACCTCCTTTCTATATATAGGAGTCTTAGGAGTCACAATATAACCCAGCCGACCTAACAATAATAATATAAAGCCACAAAAATAACAATAGAGGGATTCTATGGGGCACAGTAATAACATATGGGGACAATAGGGGCACAACAATATTAATAAGGGGTATAACTACAATAGTAATGGGCAATCGCTAGTATATAGGGACCCAACAGAGTTTATGCATCGCAAGTTTATAAAGGAATAGCACACTATAAACTAACGATTCAATTATATATATATATATATACGTGGACCCGAGAATTATAAAAATAGTTTATAATCATATCGCATCCAGTAGGGGCAATCGAAATTCAGCCATCGGCGATGTTATAGGCACGACTTATAAAAGACCTCCAAAAAGTTGCGATTACGATTGGATGGTGATGTGGCATGTGGGAACTCTCTGTTGGTATAGCCTCTCCAATGAAATCCTTCGTAAATAATGATTGAGTCTATTTTATAAATATTAAAGAAAAAGGGCCTCTCTAATATTTTTTAATATGCAACATTTCTTTGTAATTTCGCCTCTCTTTTGAATTTACGTGTCCTGTGAGTATTGGAACACTCGAATAGATAGAGGAAGCCATGGACTAGGAAGTCGAAGAATCAAGTGAGCATAGATGGACGAGCGAGTGCAGAGGAGGCTAAAGCGACCAGAGGAGGGAAGCCAAAAGGTCGAGTGAGCGTTGAGGAAGCCGAAGGTCGAGCAAGTGTTAAGGAAGCCGAAGCTCAAGTGAGCAAGGAGGAAGCCAAAGGTCAGGCATATCAAGATTTTATAATAGAGAACAAAGAGTTTAGAGTGTGTTGGTGAACTATAAGAAACAAAGGAAGCCGAAGTTCTGGCAGAAGTGGAAGGAACAAGAGGACAGAAGTAATTCATAGGTCCAGTAGCGTTGGGAGTAGAGAGTTACAACCAAACAGATCCAGACATTTTACAACAGAGGGTTGGAGCCCTTGAGGTTGGTGCCTCAAAACTGAAAGGATTGGTGCCCTGAGAGTTGGTGCTCCTAAATTCAAGGTTGGTGCCTTCACAAGACAGAGTTGGTGCTCTAGAGGTTGGAGCCTCACAAAGAGTCCAAGTTGGTGCTTGGCAACTAATTGAAACTATATTATATATATATATTTATATATATATATATATATATATATATATATATATATATATATATTTCAAATATCACATTAATAAAAGCATCTATTCCTGTTATCCTATTTCTATGTTCCAAATATAAATGTTTTTAACTGATAAAAATAATAATTGAAAAGAAATATTGATTCACCCCCTCTCTCAGTATTTCCAACAGTTTGGAAGAGACTGGTCAAGCAGATTAAGGGACAAGGGACTATGAGAAAGAGATGATAGAGGATGACAGATATTCGAATCAGATTCAAGACTGAAGTTGTGAGCGTTAATATCATCTTATGGAATGTGAATTAGTCTTCACCTTAGGTTTTATGAACCATTCCAATCTTTCCTCCATTGAATCAAGATCATGGAAAGTGGATGAAGGTTGAAGTGATGAATCAACAATTTGATTCCCCTATTTTCCAACTTCAACATCATCACCAAGAGGCACCCAAATGGGTACTGAGAAAGGAGGAGGACAAGGAACAAAAGAAATATTAGGTTCATCCTCTAAAATTAGAGGTCTCTTGTGGTTTGAAAAAGGTGGGGGAGTCGAAACATCAGAGGGTTCAAATTCACCATGAAAATAAATATGAACCAAATGCTCAAACATTTGTTTAAAGGAATTCTAATCTATATGTTCTTCTGGAAATTCATAACATAGTTGAAGGAATTGATTAGAAAAATCATCAATTAACTCACTAGGGTTAATTCTTAGTTGATTAATCAAGCTTAAGGAAATCTCGGTAATCATACTTATCAAAGGCTAAAAGAAGCTCCTTGATGAAGTGTTTAAAAGAATGAATGGAAGCGAGTGGTAGGGTATGACATCAAAAAGTAACTCGACCTTCAAGTGTGAGGAAGAAAAGAAAACAAGAAACATCATTGCAATCGATTTCATAAAATTCACAAAAATAGAAAAAATTAGATATATGCTCGACTATGGATATTTCAGCCTCACCATCAAATTTTAATTAAGACAAATTATAAAGGGGTTCATCGGGGATGAAATTTTTTCCATTGGATCTATTGGAAAAACACCCTGACAATATAATTTGGGGATGAGCCATTTAATGTAACAAGATCAAAACAGACTCAATGGACACAACTTGGCATCTAGCCCTTCTTCTAGTGCCAATTGTTGACGGTGCTATAAATTTGTCAACCAAGTGGGTCCCCCCAATGTGAATTCCCAATTAGATCTCACATGATTTAGAGTAGAATACCCATCCAAAGTATTAGCCTAATCACCAAGGCTCTAATGTTTTCCTTGGTTGCAATGAATAACACAAGAGAGTACACACAAAACCTTTGAAATCAACAAGAAAGTTGACACTGCGATACACCAATTACAATTTGTAAAAGGAGTTTTTCACGAAGGAGTAAGAGTGAGTCTCTATAAGAAAAGTAATATTACTATCCTAAGAGAGGAACATGAGAGAAAGTAAAAAATTGTTAATTATCTAGCGAAATAGTTCACATAGACACAATGATCATTAAATCACATACAACACACATTCAACAAAATAAGTACCAAATCCAATGAAATAGTTCAATTTATTTAATGAAAATGAACATAACATATACTACAAACATATAAATAATAGTCTTACAATATTCACGATACATGCATGAAAATGTGTTGGCTCAACAAGGTTCTGATTATTAGGTGAAAGATCTAAGTACACAGTTACAATGGTGGGACACTAGCTCCAATAATGGAACATTAAGGCACCTCTTGCTTCTCCAAAGAATGATCTTCTCTCTTATTCCAAGCTAGAGAATCAAAGGCTTGCTCTCCAAATCCTAAGCCTCCAAAATCCCTTTGATTGAGTTATGAGGGTGTATTTATAAAAATAGGAATGACCTTTCATATCCCCATGACTCTTGAGCTTCCCTCATGACTCTTGGACTTCCATGTGACTCTTGAACTTCTACAAGACTCTTGGAATTTTCCTAGTGACTCTTTAGTTTACATGTGAATTTTCATATTCTACATGTGACTCTTAGACTTCCACACTTTTACATTTTGTCATGTTTTCCCCTTTTCACCTACTAGTTTTGCAAACTAAGGCTGGAAACATGGTCTTCTTATATATATTTGTCATTTTGCATCCATTGGTGGTCTCCATTTCTTCAAAAAGTGTCACAAAAAAGTGTAGGCGTTGCACGTTTGACCATGCTGCTAATAAGAAATTGCCTAAAAAAACACAGAAAATACAATATTTACAAAAATGAGCCAAGAGGCTTCAAAATTGGTCAAGGAGGTGATGTTTGGTATGGCTAGGCTTGGAGTGAAGCCTCTACAAGTATATCAATCTTCTTCTTCTCTTCTTGGTGAGTTAGGGCTTTAATTTTTGCATTTGCAGCCTTGGGCTTTGCCCTTGCATTTATTTCTCTGTTGGCATAGTTTTTTCCATCTTCCTCTGAATTTCATTTTGATAATTATCCTTGTCTAGAAGTTTCTCTAAATGCTTATTGACCTTATCAAGCCAATGCTCCCAGTTCTCATTGATCAAGATGGAAAACGGCTCATTCCATGTGAGCTCATTTGCAAGCTCAGCCTCCTTTTGTTTCTCTAGTTCTAGAGCTCTTTTCAGCCCTCTAGTCCTAGGCCTACTTCTTGTTTCTTACTTTTCTTCAGGTTCACCATGCCTGTCATAGGCCTCATCAAGCAATGCCTTGGCTTTCATTGCTTCCCTTTTTTCCTTGATGAGCCGAATCTCCATGACATCATGTTTGGCTTGAAGTTGCTCATTCTCCTACTCATAATATGAAATGATATATTTTGACCTCTCTAAGTTGATCTGGAGTTGATGAGTGCATATTTTTCCTTGATGACAATGTTGGTGTCCTTATTGTCATCATGCTCACCTAGGTGAACCAAGTCAAAATCTTGCTTTATCTCATGGAGGTCTTCCTCCTCATGATGAATCTCTGTCTCTGTCATCTTCTGTTTGCCTTTGGGTACCTGCTTTGTTGATGAAGAAGGCAAGGTCCCTCCCATGGTCTGTCAGGCAAACACCTGCCTATGGCCTCTCTGATAAGTGCATGCCAAAGTGCCCAAATCTGCCCTTTTAGGCTTGATAACCTCAACCTGCTCAATCTGCTCCAGCTCACTGATCTCATCTCTGCTAGGTGACTCAATATGCTCATGAAATGGTGATGGTGGAGGTGATGGTGAAGGTGACTGATCTGATGATGATGAATGATCTATGGGATGAGATGGAGGAATGGAGGTGGAAGGATGAGATGATGAAGGGACACTTTGAACATTTTGAATAGATGGATCAGTGAATATGGGATTGGCTATCAAGGTACTCCATGCAATGTTGAGCTCTTTGAGATCATAGATGACTATGATTTTGATGAGGGAATGATGAAAGAAACTCTTCATTTGATGTTCATACTCCCTTTTTTGGACAATATAGGCCATCTTATCAACGCTCTGAAAAAGGTAGTAGGGTATGTTGAGCAATTTTACCATATTAAAATGCATTAAGAGCCAAATGTGATAGGAATAAAGCCTAGAAAATCTACCTTCACATGAAAAATATTTCATGATAATCTTCACCATTGGGGCATATCTGTCTAGGAGGTGTGAAAAAGGAAAATAACCCTTTCTCTCATTTCGGCACCTTGGTTTTATGAAAGGCTTATAGTAATGTTTCTCCAACTCACCTTGTTTAAACCATTTCTCCCCAACATCTGGGATCCAGGTGGTAGCTAATATAACAGTAGTAGATAAAGTAAAAGTGACACTAGCTAGAGTAACTTGGTTGTCAAGGAGATTGGATATGAAGAGTCTAGTCAACATAGCATGGTGTTGGACTGCTTGAATTTTCTCATGGAAATCATAACAGCCAAGACATTTGAAATATGTCATAGCTATAGGAGATGCCAAGAGTTCCTTGAGGTCTGTTGGCTCAAATCTAAGTATTCTGCCCCCTTTGTGTGGTTTCTTCACCTCTATTTCTTCTCCCTCACTATATGGTTTATTTTCCTCTTCTGCCATGGTGTTTTAATATCAAACCCTAGGGAGGTATTAGTTTGTTGGAATGTGGTTTTTTAGGAGTAAAGAATTCGGAAGGGAAATTGAACGAGATGGGTAAAGGGATTTATGTAATGGAGGAGGGGACAGGGAGTATTAATATGATATATTTTTAGAATGGGGTAATGCTTGACAAGGTTGGGGTTTGGGAGCCTAGGTAGTTGTAGCACCTAGGGCTTAGGGTTTTGGGACAAAGGTTTAGAGAGTATTGGGATAAAGGGTTTAGGGAAAGGGAATGAAAGTGTAGGGGAGTGTATGAAAGTGTATGGGAGTTGCAATTTTGGGAATTGAGAGTGCAAGGGTGGTTTTGAGGGAGACACTAGGGTTTTGGTGTGAGAAAAACAACAAATCTTCAATGAACTTTCAAGATACCATAAGAGTGACTTTAGGAGGAAGAATCATGCTATCTTTAGCTTTTAATAACTTGTTTGTAGGTTTAATACAAGTTTGGTGGAGCTTTGGAGGCGATTCTAGCTTTCCTAGGCAAACGCGCAGTGCCACAAGGAAGTGTGCCCTTTCCCTGGAAAGTGTGTAGCACTTGTAGGAAGTGCACAGTGACTGAAGGGCGTGCATAGCGCCTGGCAAGTGCGCAACACCTAAAGGGTGTGTGTAGTGCCTGGCAAGTGCACAGTGCCTGAAGGGTGTGTGTAGTGCCTGAAGGAAGTGCACAGCCCCTACTCTATTTTTTCAAATTCAACCAGAATCGTGAGAAATTCTCTCTTGGGGTTTTCTCAATCAATGGTAGGAGGCAATGAAGTTGAGTTAGACGCTAAGAAGGCCTTGAGTGAATTAAAATTTTCAACTTTTAAAACCCACTTTCTAATGTTTCAATTCACATTTGTGAAAACTTTGCTAATTACCCTTTACACTTTGATTTTCTTCTTTACAAATTGATGATGCTGGAGTTTGATACTCTCTACTTTTGATTTTCTTGGATGGAGTTGGCACATAGAGTTTGAGTTAGCATCTTAGGGATAGTAACTTATTACATATAATGGACATAAAATTACATAAATTAAAATATATATATATATATATATATATATATTATATATATATATATATATTCATCTCTGTTTGTTTTTTGGAATAAAATTACAATCTGAAATAAAACTCATACTTTGGAATAAAAATTAGAGCTTGGGAAACCATAGTTACATGTTTGCAAATCCTCTTTAAATGAAAAAGGGACATTATTTTTCTTACTCTCATACTTTTTTTCTGGCCTTATGCACTGAAATGGTGTATTATTGAACCTTGGAAAATGAAACCTAGTGACCTAATGGAACCTTGAATAACCAGACTCCATGTTGACTTGACTAACATAAAAACATGATAAAATGAGCTTTTATGATTGATGTATGCTCAATAAGACATGAAGATGAGCTAGCACATATTTATTTTTTAAGGGAGAGTGAGGCTTTTGACTTGGGCTACCATCAGCGAATAAATTTTTGCATGAGGACCTAGGTGGAATGACAAAAATTTTAGAATGGGAACCTAATATGATATAAAAGAGGAGTTTTGATCACTGATGGCAGTGTGAAAATACTGACTCTAGCAACTTGTACAAGCCATGACTTAGCAAAATATGACTTGGATCTTCATGGTGATGTGGCAATGTCAAGTTTCTCTTCTTGTTGCTTCCTTCATGTCTTCATGGAAGTTATTGCATGTGCTTCATATTCATCCTCCAAGGGGCTGATTGATATGGAGTCTTCATGTGATCTTAATCTTTCATTTCCTATCGTAAGACGTCCCTTCATCTTCTTGCTTGATGACTTCTTCACGGTTCCAACTTCACAAGTGTCTTCTCATATGATCTCCTAAGCATCCTCCTTAAGAATCATCTTGTCATGTTAGAATACAATACCTGCAGATGGAATTCACTCATGACAAGATGACATTAGTCCAGAAAACCCCTAGTCTATCTGATTTCTTGTGCAATGCACTGGCTGATCCAGAATATGGTACTGGGTTGAGGAGGAGGCTCAGGGATTGCATAGTAACCAATTCAAGGAGGAAGGAGTGATTGTCTAGAGAATGTGATTGCGCAATGCGCAGTATCTGAGTGTAAGGACCAGGCTAAAACTATATACATTTTTTTTTTTTTACACGCAATTACAACAAGAAAAGAAACGCATTGAGATTTCAAATTCATTCAACACACACATTGTTGATACTCATTTCAAGAACATAACACAACATTTACATACTTTTAATCTAAGATCAAGTAGTAACGAAATACATATGTACCATTCACCATAAGGCGAAACTCTGCTTGCTCTGTTGTCTCTGGTATTCCCTTGTTGTCGGTCACTTCTGCGAGTGAATGATGACGCACTTGATCCGAAAACGAGACCCACCGATTACCCTCCCAGCCTACTCCTTGGGTACTCTTCTTCCCCGCAGACCCCCGAGCTGCAATGGTGTTGTACAATGGAGGAAGAATCTAGCTGGCAGAGGAGAGCACCCTTAGCTCAAGAGTCTCCTCTCTAAAAATCCTCTACCTCACCAAACTCACTATAGCTTCGTAATCACTGCTTTGACATCATATCATCCATCCAACAATAGGGTTCCCAAAATTCCCCTCTACCATGGCTTGCCCCCTCTTTTATAAGAGTCCTCATAGATGACACTTTGCATGTCATGCATAATTATATATATATATTTAATTTAAATAGCTTGATTATTCACCTACCCATGTGTCACTCTCTCATCAAGGGTCACCCAAAATTATTTACTTAACTTTTTATTTCAAACTAATATTTTCCTCACCTCACAAGATTCTTATTTCTTCTCCTAGTTGTCTCTTTATTCCCCCCCCCCCTTTTATTCCTTAAATTGTGTTTATTACTTGAAGTCAATTAATGAGTTAAGATTTTATCCCCAATCTACTCCCTAATTTAACTCACGTTATGTCTTAGATGGATATTCTTATGTTGGTTGATGCCACAAGGAGCTTCTCTATATTTCTCTAAATTTAATTTATTATTCTTATTTTAATTCACCTTCCTCTTTTCTTAATTAGGTTTAATTAGTTTAGGATTAATATTTATCCTTACAATTATGTTTGTCTTTCCCCTTTTTCCTAATTAAACCACCTAATCTACCTAGTATTTTCCAACATGGGAAAGGGTAGAGTTTTTAAGGTACTCTATTTATTTCTTCCTATGATCTTCCTTATTCCAAGTTTTATTTTTGCTTTAATCACCTTGGTTTCTAATCATCATTTACCCTTGATGTGAATTTATCTAGTTTTCGTTCCTTACTTATATTTATTTATTATTATTATTATTTTATGATTCCAAGGGTGCCAAGTTTGGTTGTGCCCCTTAAGAACTTCCCTAAAAGTTCCAAGGGTGCCACACCATAATAGTTTACTTGTGATGCCAAGGGTGCCAAGTTGATCGTGCCATTCAAGAATTTCCCCTGAAGTTCCAAGGGTGCCACACCACTTGCCCTTCAAGCATTCAGTGACTACGAGGGGAAAGTATAGTGCAACGCATAGACCACTATCATCTCTTATGTTGCCTGCTTTAGTGAGACTAATGGTGCCGGGGATGAAGGAATCCGCCTTGATGCGCGCCCCCCAGTAAACTCCTCATAAGCGACCCAACTTTTGGACCTGCCCTCATGGCATCGTGATCTTCAAGGTGAAGGTGTTTCAACCCTTCCAGCCCAAGTCACAGCGGGAGTGCTAGTGGGTGAGATCAGGGACTCTGTCCCACCCCTCCCATGTAGTTCCATCCACCTGTACAACCCCATCACCCATATGTGAGTCATTCGATCAAGCAACTAATCTGTGCCTGCAACCATTAATATATAATCAGAATATAGTTAAACATATATGGCAAATTTCAAGATCGACTTAGACTTTAAAAGATAAAATAATATGAATTTTCATCAAACCAGGTGTCATCGAATGTCATATGCGAGCGCCTCTGATTATTTCTTGCCATACTCAATAATCATCAGTAACAAGGTTTCTCACTTTTAGTCATTATCATAATAGCATCATTAACAATTCCTGGTCATTCACATCATTGTCCATTGTAAGCCTGAACTAACGAAAGTAGGTAACATAGGGTACACATCCCTCATGGCTATCATCATTAATCATCAATGGAAACATACATATTCATTAAGCTATCAACATTGTAACATCATAGAAATATACCTATCTATCAAATTTATCATCATTATACTTTTAGTAGAGCGCATACATATTCTTTACTACCCTCTTCATAAATTCAAATACTAAACTTAACTATTTAATGTTGCAATCATCGGAATACTGATAGATAAGATACATAACCATTCATGCTATCATAATATCAATGGAAAGCATTTATAAACATCGTAACCATGAATATCTCAATTGCTAATAACAGTGTCATGTGTTTGGATCCTCAACCTGAGGTCCTCAAAGAATAAAGTGTGGGCCTTATGGCTAATTAAATGTTTGCGTCATATCACTGTCAGTCAACTAGAGTGGGCACTACATACACCCCCTCTTAATAATAGACTTCGTCTCGAAGTCCCTGGAATAGGTAAGGAAAACAGTGACGCATCTCCTTGGCGTCCTCCCAAGTAGCTGAACTGGGACTATAATTGTCCCACTGGACCTTGACCTGGTCCACTAACCGTTGTCTAAGCTGCAAATTTCTCTAGTCCAGTATGCAAACTGGTTCGGTCATCACTGCTCCCTCGTCTGAGACCTGCAAATGACCAAAGTCAATAATATGTGAAGGATCCAAAACATAATGACGTAAAACAGAAACATGAAACACATCATGCATATATGCTAAAGATGGAGGTAAGGCAAGCCTATATGCCACTGGCCCTTTCCTTTCTAATATTTCAAAAGGTCCCACAAACTGTGGAGACAATTTTTCCCCCTTTCCAAATTTTATAGAGCTTTTTTGGGGCCTTACTCTCAAGAACACCCTATCCCCCACTTCATAACTTCGGTCTACCCGATGAGCATCAGCATAGCTCTTTTGTCTATCTTGTGCTTCCTTTAGCCTCCTCCTAATCATGGTCATTTGTTCTTCCATCTCTTGCACCACCTCAGGTCCTATTAATACTCGGTCCTCTAGTCGATCCCAACTAAGAGGTGTTCTACAAGGTCTTCCATATAAGAACTCAAATGGCGCCATCTTGATGGAACTCTGATAACTATTATTGTAAGCAAATTCTACAAGTGGTAAAAACTCCTCCCATCTCTTTTGTTGGTCCATCACATACATTCGAAGCATGTCTTCGAGGATTTGATTTTTCCTCTCTGAGTGCCCATCTGTTTCCGGGTGATAAGCAGTGTTGAAGTTCAACTGGGTTCCCAAAGCTTCTTGGAAACTGGTCCAAAATCTTCCAATAAACACTGCTCCCCTGTCGGATATGATCTTTCTAGGCACTCCATGTAATCTCATAACCTCATTAATAAAAACCCTCGCAATTTCTGGGGCCTTATATGTAGTCTTAACTGGTATGAAATGGGCGCTTTTGGTCAACATGTCCACTACCACAAATATGGAATCA
Source organism: Pinus taeda (assembly GCA_000404065.3). Taxonomy (NCBI): domain Eukaryota; kingdom Viridiplantae; phylum Streptophyta; class Pinopsida; order Pinales; family Pinaceae; genus Pinus; species Pinus taeda. Next base: position 32,174 of record APFE030167609.1, read on the forward strand.
TGTCTTCTTGAGGTCATTGGTAGTCCCACAATGAAGTCCATTGATATAACTTCCCATTTAGATTTTGGTATCTCATGGGGTTGTAATAAACCTGCCGGATGCCTGTGTTAAGCTTTTACTCGCTGACACTCTAAGCATCTTGCTACCAATTTCACAATGTCCTTCTTCATCCCTTTCCAAAAGAATAGTGGTTTCAGATCCGCACTCATCTTCTTGACACCAGGGTGTGCCATGTATACAGTGCGATGTGCTTCATTTAATATTAATTGGTGTATTTCTTCATTCGGTGGCACATATATCCTTCCCCGAAATTGTAGTAGCCCATCATTATCAAAGGAGTATTCCTCTTTTTTTGGGACCCTCATTTCATCCTCCCTCAAACTTTTGCTAACCTCCTGATACTAGGTGTCTTTAATTTGTAATTCAAGAAATTTCTCCCTCAAATTTGTCTTCAAGGGAATCACTGAAAATATCTGCTGCCTCCTACTTAAGGCATCAACCACCCTATTTACCGTTCCTTTGATGTAAGTGATATCAAAATCATATTCACTAATTAGTTCAGACCATCGTCTTTGCCTTGTGTTTAAGTGATCTTGAGTGAATATGTGCTGTAGCCCACAATGGTCAGTCCTAAGATCAAACTTCCTTCCTAGAAGGTAGTGTCTCCAAATCTTTAGTGCATAAACAATTGCTGCCATTTCTAGATCATGGGTTGCGTAGTTTTCTTCGTGGGTTCTGGGTTTCCTTGATGCATAGGCTATTACTCTTCCCTCTTGCATCAACACACAACCTAGTCCTTCTTTGGAGGCATCAGTGCAAACCAAAAATTCTTGCTCCATATCCGGCACCTTCAAAACTGGTGCTGTCGTTAATAACACCTTTAACCATTGGAATGCCTCATCACATTTTTCGGTCCAGATGAATTTCTTATTCTTTCTTTGGAGCTCGGTAATGGGGTTTGTTATTTTTGAAAACCCTTCGACAAATCTTCGATAGTACCCTGCCATGCCCATGAAACTTCGTATTTCATGAACATTGGTTGGTGTTGGCCATTCCATGATGGCTTCGATCTTTACTGGGTCTACTGCGATACCCTCCCCAGAGATAATGTGTCCAAGATAATGAATCTTGGTTTGGTAAAAGGAACACTTTGACAACTTCCCGTACAATTGGTTTTCTCTAAGACATTGCAGGACTATCCTCAAGTGTTCATCATGCTCTTCTGGGGTCTTTGAGTAGATCAAAATGTCATCGATAAAGACTTGTACAAACTTGTCTAAGTAATCCCGAAATATTCCATCCATCAAACTCATGAAAACACCCGGGGCATTTGTCAGTCCAAAGGGTAAACTACAGACTCATAATGCCCAAATCTTATTTTGAATGTTGTCTTCAAAATATCTTCTTCTTTGATTCTCAACTGATGATATCCCGACCTCAGATCTATTTTTGAAAACACCGTGGCCCCTCTCATTCGATCAAATAAGTCATCTATCCTTGGCAAAGGGTATTGATTCTTTATCGTTACCTTATTCAACTGGCGATAATCAATGCACAGTCGTCAAGACCCATCCTTTTTCTTAACAAAAATCACTAGGGCTCCCCATGGAGATATGTTAGGTCGTATGAACCCCAAGTCCAATAATTCCTTTAATTGGATCTGAAATTCCTTTAGCTCTGGAGCCGACATCCGATAGGGTGCCTTTGCAATAGGTTCTGTGTCGGGTTTAAGGTCGATGGTGAAATCAATTTCGCTTTTTGGGGGTAGCCCGGTAGTTCTTCGGGAAATACATCCTTAAATTCGACAAGGAATGGGTGTTTATCAAAATCTTCAGAGTCACTCTTTTCATTTAGAGTTACCACTGAGAACAGTTGACATCGCTTCGCCTAAATTTCATTAGCTACATGGAGGAGATGAACCTCAGGGACACCCCTCGGTTCTTTCCCCTTAATGATTTTCTTTGACCATCACCATCGGTGAAATGCAGGATCTTGTCCTTGCAGTCTAGGAGTGCCTCATGCCGCTCCAACCAATCCATTCCTATAACTACATCATAACCTCCTAGAATTGTCGAGTACAAGTATACCTTGGTCTTACATACCCCCAAGTCCACCTCACAATCCTTTACCATTTTTCCTACATTTCTTTTCATACCGCATGCCATTTCTACATGTCTAAATTCATACTGTGGAGTTGCTTTATGTTTAATCAATGATAATGCATTTATAGAAATAAAAGAATCAGTAGCCCCTAGATCTATTAAAATGACAAAACTCATACCATCAATATTACCTGAGGTTTCTAACACAGTGGACTGGTGTTCGACCTAGCGATTGTTCACCGCTGCATGGATGAGATGAGCCTTCCCCAGATCTCCCACTGTAGTTGCATTCTTAATTGAGTTGGTATTACCTGTCTTTCGAGGGCAATCCCTCTCGTAGTGACGACCTCCACAAGTCCAACACCCCTTCCTAGGGACTTGACTCCTACTACCAACTGAACTGTGAGCTAGTCTAAAACTCTGCTGGAAAGAAGATTGGTGCTGAGGTGGTGTGACTTGGTGCTGTCGCATAGGCCGGTGCGGTGGTGGTTGACGAGCTTGCTGCGGTGCCCTGCGCGGATGCTGAGCTGGATGCCTATATGGTGTTCTTTGATTTCTTCTTGACCACTTTTGATGATTTAGGGCGAGACCCCCTTGCCAATTTCTACGTTGCATACCAGGTACTCCTGATTCTGTGGACCTTGTAGACTTACTATGTTCACTGCTCATGATCTCCTCCTCTGCAATGATTGCCCACTGAACTGCATCGTGCAAGGTGCGAGGCATTAAGATTCTAACCTTTGTCCGAATGTTAACATTTAATCCATACACAAATTTGTTCACCTTGAGCTTCTCTGTGTTTAAATGAGGGGCATAACAGAGTAATTCCATGAAACATGCCTCATATTCTGGTAGGGAGTGGCTCCCTTGCTTTAATGAATTGAATTCATTTAGCTGTCTCTCGAGGAACTCTTCTGACAGGTAACGTTCTCTAAATTTTTCTTCAAATATCTCCCAAGTTACTTCTGATATATCCATTCCCAATTGGGTTAATAATGTCTTCCACCAAAGTAGTGCGCTTCCCTTTAGCTGGAATACACCCATCTTAGCCTTCATGTTTGAGGTGTAATCTCTTAGGGTAAAACACATAGCCATGTTTTCCAACCATGCCTCTGCAGATTGACCATCAGTGGAACCCCAAAACTCTGGAAATTTTACCTTTTCCAAGTCTCGACGTACATCATTTCTTGTGGTATCTTGGGGTGTTTCATTTTGTATGATCGGTCCTCCATGCTCCCGTTCCAAACGGTTTATTAATGCCTCAGACATGTGTTGGAATGATCTCATTAAGTTCAACACTTCTCCCGCTGGTATTTGTTCTTGTGCTGAGATGTTCCCCCCCTCATTAGGTGGGGTGGTAGCAGTAGGTTGTTGTGGTGGCGCCATGCTGTGCCCTTTAGCTGCCCCACTCCTTCTGGTACCTCTCCTGACCATGGTTCACCTGCCACAGTTTAATACGATTTTTCCTTATAAGGTAAAAACCAATCAAATAAAATTTTTTATTTAACATGATTGGTTCTTCAATTTATTGTTATTAAAACATACATTAAGAATGCATTTCTAAACATATTTGACTTAAATAAACCCATAATATTCAGTTTCCTTTCAAAATTAATTAATTTAACTTCAACATTAATTAATTCCTAGTTTGAAAAAAATATTGGTATTACACAAATAAAATAATGATTGCAACATCACTACAATGTATTGTGTAATACGATATTTAAATACCGTAAAATATTTAAATTTCAGCCAAGTAACAGGGATAATTTATTTATTTATTTTTTATTTTTTATTTTTTTTAATTAAACATGGTTAAATCAAAACAAAATTCAAACTGCCAAGGAGAGAGTGCAAAGTAATTACAAATCCAGCTGACTTCAAATTGCTGTTTAAGCGAAGAGCAACGAATATTCACGAAACTCTACCAGATCAAGAAATTTACAGCAATTTAAGGACAGAAATCTAAATAAAAAAAATAAAAAATAAAAAAAATAAAAAAAAAAAATAAAAACTCAGAAAATTTGAAACTAAATCTTCATCAAATTAATCAAAAGAAGGCTCATTAATCATCATTTGAACTTTATTAAACGAGTCAAAGCTTATTTTCCTCAAAATGACACTGGATCTTCATCAAAAGAACCATAATAGCGCTCATTGATAATTATTTGAGCTCTAAATAAAACATATTAAAAGCATCAAAGCCTATTTTGCTCAATATAAACCTAAATCTTCATCAAATGAAAATAAAATTCATCAATCATCATTAAACAACAGGATTAACATTTAACACACATTTTTACCATTCCATTTAAAGCATTTCAGTTTTAAGTTTACAGTCTACTACACCAACCGATATTTCTAGAGTCCGTGTCTAATTGTTTTGATAGTCAGTTTAACTTGGGGATCAATGAAACTATTCTAGTCTAAGCATTTTGACTCCTACATAGAATTATTGACTCTGGTATGCAACTATTATACTTTTGTTGCCTAATAAGATGATGCAATTTTCCCAATTAAATCCTCTGTGTATTTATCTTGATTTATGAATTTGATAAATGATAAAGAAATCTCTTATACTTACATTGGCTTACGAATATGATAAATGATATTAGTTGAATCCTTTGGGTTGTTGTGTATAGTTACATTATGAGTAGATTGAATCGTGGGCTTGACTGCATAATAAAGGATATAATAGAGTAGATCATAACCTATACTGTAACTTTGAATTTTATGGGTTTAACGGCCAACAAGAATCCTAAGATTATAGAAATGGCGATGGCTAAAGCGAAGGAGATCGTTTCCTCTAATTCTGTTGTGGTTTTCAGCAAGACATACTGCCCCTATTGTACACAAGTCAAACAACTGTTTAGTAGCTTGGGTGTCAAGACGAAGGTGATAGAGCTGGATACTAAAAGTGATGGAAAGGAGTTACAGACAACTCTTCAGGAGTGGACAGGACAACGGACTGTCCCAAATGTATTTATCGGAGGCACACTCATCGGTGGCTGTGATGACACTATTGCGAAACATAACAGTGGGAAGCTTGTACCACTATTGACTAAAGCGGGTGGTGTTTGATGATTGGCATGGTCCAGAACTATATCTGGGCAGTTTTATTATGATCTGTAGTAGTCTTTGACATTTATGGATATATGCATACTATGAACAGCAGTTTGTAATATTATTAGACTTGGAGCATTCCATATCTGGAATCTTTGGGGAGTTTTTTTTCATCAATGGATAGCAGTTTGTTTGCCTGTTTAAGAGTTTGATTATTACATCTAAAAAAAACCTATACTGTAACTTTTACAGGTAACGGAGGACCATTTAAATGAACATAAAATTTATAAATTTAAACAAAATTCGCTTAATGTTCACAGTAATTGATCGTTTAAAACAAATTGTTGCAAATATTTCATCAAAATCATCCTCAAACCTCAAATTCCTTGACGGAGCCTTTAAACCGGAGAAATGACAGAACAGTTCGAATTTAACAAAATACGGCCATTTCTTGATAAAAAATTGCAGACTCCCCCGAGACTTTATTCGAAACGGAAATCGAGAAAAGAAATGCAGCAGCTGAGGGAAATAAATTTAAGGAAACATCCATCTTACCGAAAGTGTCAACTGATTTAATCTCTGATCAGTCACAGAATTGTAACCAGAAGTGTCAACCGAGTTAAGATCTTTATTAATAATTAAACGATTTTAGTTAAGCTATTATTAGAAAATTAATGTGATAGGGGAGAAGAGTTGGGCGAGGCTTTTTGTGGAGCAATTTGCTCAGATTAATGGAGTGAAAAGCTCAAACAATGCTTAAAGAATTAAGCATGATATTTTGTGCTTTTTAATAATAAAAATACCAAATAAATAATTTAAAGTTTTGGATATTGTCAACTGTCAGTTGTAGTATCAATAAGGCAACTCCAACTGCAGTTGAGAACACAACAGATCTGTGGTAACAGATGAGATTGGATATTCACTGGATTTTCGATTAGCAACTCCGGCAGTTTCGCATTGGAGCATAGAAAACGCCAAATTATTGTGGCATATTGAGTTAAATGGTTGATTCGATATTGGACAACCAGATCTGGTGACTATCCATAGTGTTATGTTTTGAAAATAGCCAATTTGGAAAATCGATGATTGACACCAGATCAACACATTTTTCTTTTTCCTCTTCTTTGTTAAGATTGCACAGAGGAGATGGGGATACGAAGGGCGGGTAGAATAGCATATAATTGCTCTCTCGGCTGCCCAAATAGTAGGTCATATGGGAGCTAATCACCACCCCTATGATGATCCCTGAACCCAACATTAACATAGTACTATAAACACAACAACTGTGGGATCCATGACTCGGTGGTCTGCACGCGTTTCCAGTAATAACACTGGTTATGTTGGTAGGTATTTGAAGAAGTCAAAAAGATGGCATGTACACAATTGGACCCGTCTTCTATTTCGTTCTTTTAGATACTTGCAAAAGGTCAAAAGTATACACTAATAGTGATGACAACCATTGAACTGCAGATGTGACATCTGTAAGATTGAACCGATTTCATGTTCCGTGGGTAGTTTATCCATCAGGAACAACGATTTTGGTGGGGATTTCATATTCCGTGGGTAGTTTATCCATTAGCAACAACGATTTCGGTTTATCCACCAATCCAACCAGTATCCTAGTTTGTAGAGATGGCATCTACATGATTGGACTTTCCTTATGATTCATGAAAATAAGCTGTGGTGGATATGAATTTGCGTTTCCGCTGGGAAAAGAATAAATAAAAAAATAAGTAATTTATTATTATTATTTTGAACTTATGCAAAAAAGTTGAAAATAATCAAGTACGAAGTACAACTAATAATGCAGAGACTCGAGTCACGGTGGGATCCATTAGAGGGTAGTCACCGACTCTACTTTTAGCTGATTGAATTGTGTTACTTCTTGGAAATTACTAAAGTTATAATACAGGCTTCATCTCACTTTCATATATCCTTGGGAATGGATTTAAGAAAAACATCTCGATGATGCCATGAGCACTCAACAAAATCATTATTGCTCAGGTTTGGAACAGCAATTGCAAAATTATAAATGTAGGAGATATTGAACAAAATTAGTCATGCATCCATGGGCCCATAGGCCTCAAGGGTTTAACTTGTGCTCTGATACCAAGTGTAAGGACCAGACTAAAACTATATACATTTTTTTTTTACACAGCAATTACAACCAGAAAAGAAACGCATTGAGATTTCAAATTCATTCAACACACACATCGTTGATACTCATTTCAGGAACATAACACAACATTTACATAATTTTAATCTAAGATCAAGTAGTAACGAAATACATATGTACCGTTCACCAGAAGGCGAGACTCCGCTTGCTCTGTTGTCGTTGGTATTCCCTTGTTGCCGGTCACTTCTGCGAGTGAATGATGACGCACTTGATCCGAAAACGAGACCCACCGGTTAACCTCCCAGCCTACTCCTTGGGTACTCTTCTTCCCCGCGGACCCCCGAGCTGTAGGGGTTGTACAATGGAGAAGAATCTAGCTGGCAGAGGAGAACACCCTTAGCTCAAGAGTCCGCTCTCTAAAAATCCTCTACCTCATCAAACTCACTATAGCTCGTTATCACTGCTCTACATCATATACCATCCAATAATAGGGTTCCCAAAAGTCCCCTCTACCATGGCTTGCCCCTCTTTATAAGATCCTCATAGATACACTTGACATGTATGCATAATTATATATATTTTTTTAATTTAAATAACTTGATTATTCACCTACCCATGTTCACTCTCTCATCAAGGGTCACCCAAAATTATTTACTAACTTTTTATTTAAAACTATTATTTTCCTCACCTCACAAGATTTCCTATTTTTTTCTCCTAGTTGTCTCTTATCCCCCCCCCCCCCTTTTAGTTCTTAAATTGTGTTTATTACTTGAAGTCAATTAATGAGTCAAGATTTTATCCCCAATCTACACCCTAATTTAACTCACGTTATCTCTTAGATGGATATTCTTATGTTGGTTGATGCCACAAGGAGCTTCTCTATATTTCTCTAAATTTAATTTATTATTCTTATTTTAATTCACCTTCCTTTTTTCTTAATTAGGTTTAATTAGTTTAGGATTAATCTTTATCCTTACAATTATGTTTGTCTTTCCCCTTTTTCCTAATTAAACCACTTAATCTACCTAGTATTTTCCAACATGGGAAAGGGTAGAGTTTTTAAGGTACTCTATTTATTTCTTCCTATGATATTCCTTATTCCAAGTTTTATTTTTGCTTTAATCACCTTGGTTTCTAATCATCATTTACCCTTGATGTGAATTTATCTAGTTTTCGTTCCTTACTTATATTTATTTATTATTTTATTTTTTTTACGATTCCAAGGGTGCCAAGTTTGGTTGTGCCCTTCAAGAACTTCCCTAGAAGTTCCAAGGGTGCCACACCATAATAGTTTACTTGTGATGCCAAGGGTGCCAAGTTGGTCGTGCCCTTCAAGAATTTCCCCTGAAGTTCTAAGGGTGCCACACCACTTGCCCTTCAAGCATCCAGTGACTACGAGGGGAAAGTATAGTGCAACGTCATAGACCACTATCATCTCTTATGTTTCCTGGTATAGTGAGACTAATAGTGCCGGGGATCAAGGAATCTACCTTGATGCGCGCCCCCCAGTAAACTCCTCATAAACGACCCAACTTTGGGACCTGCCCTCATGGCATCGTAATCTTCAAGACGAAGGTGTTTCAACCCTTCCAGCCCAAGTCACAGCGGGAGTGCTAGTGGGTGAGATCAGGGACTCTGTCCCACCCCTCCCATGTAGTTCCATCCACCTGTACAACCCCATCACCCATAGGTGAGTCATTCGGTCAAACAACTAATCTGTGCCTACAACCATTAACATATCATCAAAATATAGTTAAACATATATGGCAGATTTCAAGATTGACTTAGACTTTAAAAGATAAAATAATATGAATTTTCATCAAACCAGGTGTCATCGACATGTCATGTGCGTGCGCCTCTGATTGTTTCTTGCCATACTCAATAATCATCAGTAACAAGGTTTCTCACTGTTAGTCATTATCATAATAGCATCATTAACAATTCCTGGTCATTCACATCATTGTCCATTGTAAGCCTGAACTAACGAAAGTAGGTAACATAGGGTACACATCCCTCATGGCTATCATCATTAATCATCAATGGAAACATACATATTCATTAAGCTATCAACATCGTAACATCATAGAAATATACCTATCTATCAAATTTATTATCATTATACTTTTAATAGAGCGCATACATATTCTTTACTACCCTCATCATAAATTCAAATACTAAACTTAACTATTTAATGTTAAAATCATCGGAATACTGATAGATAAGATACATAACCATTCATGCTATCATATATCAATGGAAAGAATTTATAAACATCGTAACCATGAATATCTCAATCGCTAATAATAGTGTCATGTGTTTGGATCCTCAACCTGAGGTCCTCAAAGAATAAAGTGTGGGCCTTATGGCTAATCAAATGTTTGCGTCATATCACTGTTAGTCAACTAGCGTGGGCACTACACTGAGGGGCAAAGAAGGTAGATTATGAAGTTGAGGGAGTTAAGGAGAGAATAGTGAGGGCTTTCTCACTGGAACATCATAATGCGTAGTTCTGAGAGACAAGGAGGCACATGATTGTGCCAGTAGGAAAGTTAGTGAGAGATGCTTGCTCACTGTGATTGTGAAGTGCACAGTTCTGGAAGGCTAGAGACATAAAATTGTGTAGTTGATCAAGTCAAGAAGGCAAACATGAAGGTCTTTCTCACTGTGATTTCATAGTGTGCAGTCTTGGGAGGTCAATGATTATGCAATTGGGAAACTTAGTGAGACAAAGAGGAAACACTGCTAACTGAAGTTGTGCAGTGCACAGGAAAGACTGACCAAGAGAGTTGATTGTGAAGTTTATGCGGGGAATAAGGCCTGTCTGAGCACTGTAACTGTGCAATGCATAGTCCTTGGAGGAAATGATTGTGCATTGCATAGTTCCAAGAGGTAGGACAGGCTAACTGAGGCCTAAGACTGCGCAATGCGTAGTTGAGGGAGATAGTTTGGGAGGAGGCTGATCGAAGAAGGATCAACTAAAGAAAATGACTAAGTGTGGGATCCAAGAGGCGAGAGATGGAACCAGAACATGACTGGAACGTGATCACAAACTTATAACAATAAATTACTTTACATGAAAGAATTTACCACCCACTATCATCATGTTCCTGGTTAAATGATAGTAGTACAATACTTTCCTCCAAGTGTGACACTTAAAGTACACTTAAGATACAGTTTGTGACACAACTTACTACACTAGTGAAATAGTGATCACGACTTGTGGAATTTGTCTAATGCATATCTATATGATGGATATAACATAGTAGTGTAAGATAATGCATCATAATTTCCCTTCAAGAATGTACAAATGACTCCCTTTGACTAAATGAGACAATTCCCTAACCATAATATGACACTTGCGAAAGAAGAGAAAAGTTCAAACAACACTTGCAAAAGCTAAAGAATGTGAAAGCGACACATGCTATAGTGAAGAGAACACAAAAATGTCACTTGTAGAAGTGAAATCAAGAAAAAAAGGCAGTCACAAACATGAAAGCGACACTTGTAAAAACAAAGGTGTGCAAAAGTGACAATTGGGAAAACTCATTGAAATAGACATACAATTCCAATCAAAGTGAGGGAGACTATCAATGCAAAGGTGCACTAATTGTTGACATAAGTTGAACATTGTGTAGGCATTTTCCTTTTGGATTGTGTAGTCACAGTTAATAGTGATTCCATGAGCCTTACCTTCATGAATTGTGCAATTCCTATCTAAGCTTGCATAGAAAGAAGTGCATTCATGAATTCGTCAAGGACTAAGCATGTGTGAAAGTGACTTTGACACTCAAAATCTCAGAGAAGGATCAATCGGCCATGAAGCAAACAAGAAAAATCAAGGAATGACAGATCCTAGGATCACAAGTAGGCTCCAAAATTCAAGTGTAAGAACAATTTTGGAACGTTTTTGTTGCAGTGACAACACAACAACTAAAAGAGTAGATAAGAGTGCAAATAGAGATTTGATCAAGGAGTTAATCCTTGATGGACTATGTCTTCGGTCTCGCTACCAATGAGCAGTGGAAAATTTTCATTAGCTTCAAAAGACTCCTTTTACATAGAACTTGGACATCAAATTTTCATCAATATACTCTACTTGAAATCCACAAATATTCGGGAAGAAAAAACGACACTGAAAAAGGACACTCCAGTCTTCTCCAATTTGCCCTAAAAGTCAAACAACTTTCATAGTTTACAGACTCAAAATGGGAAAAGAAATAATTTCCCTGCTCATTATTTTCAACTCTACTACATTGGTGTAATGGAATGCATTTTATAATACAAAAGTTTTGGGGGCTGACCGAACCGTGGTCAAGTTGTCGACCCTCCAACAAAAATATAACATATTTGGGCATAGTCAAACAACCCATTTATTATGCCAATAGGCATGGTCTATATTGGAATTGGGGTTGAGGGATTTCCGTTTTTAATTAATTTAATAAATTTGGATGGTTGGTATTTCATATCGTATGAACATTCTTTATCTAAGTCACAATCGAATAAATTAAATTAAAGGTTTGAGAAATGAAAGATCATGATTTTCAGTTTCAAACCCAAGATTATGAAATCAAAAATGTTTTGCTACTTGTTAAGGGGCCACTTCCATTCCCTTTTCTCTTCCTTATTTTAAATATATAAAAATTCATCTACAGATCTATTTACAAAAGAGAAATCAATCTATAGATCTTGATTTAATTTTCATAATCTTTAATTTTCACATGCCCACAGATGCTTGCAGAACAAAATACTATGAAGATTATATCAAAACAATACTGCAATACTAACAAAATAGTGAAGTTGATTTGTTTCATGTCCTTTAACGTCATACAGTTTTCAAAATTAAAAATAATAAGCTTCAAGTGGTTTTAGTGTGCTAATTATTTATTGTTTGTACTTGAATTTATCTACACAACTACAAAAGATAAGTTTAGAACAATACCAACATGAAACTCAATGGGACCACACAAAATAGACCCTGTAAGACATCAAACATATTACACAAATATTGTTGCATTTAATTATGTGATTTATTGCTCTATGATCTCATGCCCGATTGAGATCACCAAACAACAAAAGTAAATATCAATAGAGATATAATATTTTCCCAACCCAAATGACCAAACATGCATCAAGAAGTTGGTTCTATATACTACAAGGAAATATGTGTGCAATTGGCATCCTCGCAGGTTGGGGAAGGATTTTGGGTCTGATGCAGATTCTCGCACTCCACTCGAGCAATTTACCTCGTCCACACCTGATCTCGATCCCTACACACAATCACAACCAAATAGAGATGAAAATTGACCTTCCTCAAAAGATCGTTAGATCAAAAAGTAATAGAATCAACTATAAAGCATATTGAATACAAATAGATACAAGGAAGGAACATATGTTTCTATTAATCATATAAGTGTAAGTACATCAATATACCTTCAACAAATAAGATCCTCTCCTTCAACTTGTAGTATGGTATCCTCCCCAAATATAGCAGAGCTCTCGCACTATAGTTTGGATACCTCCCCCTACCCCCTTTCCTCTTGGTGAGATTATAAAGGTTCATTCTATCCTTCAGGAGAATGTATCTAGAAACCTAGGGGCTTAAGAAGTTAGGAAACTTCTACAATCATGGACCCCTATCCAACTCATACACAAGTGGTTCAAGTTGATCTCCTTGGGAATCGAAAACTCTAGAAACATTTTTCACAATTATGAGCTTTTTCTAAATTATCTCAATTATGAAACAATTATTATCTCATAATTATAATATTTTGGAAAATTAATTATGAGAAATAACTCAATCATGTAATTCCACCATTTTATCATCGGATAAATCTCGCATAAGTAAAATAAAAGGTGAAAAGGGATGCATTTTAGCCAAACAACTGATGTAAGTTGATGTTAGGTTTCTCTCACTATAATGGAGTGGAAAATAGGGTTATAACATATGCCCCATAATGCATGAGGTCAAAATGGAAAATGATGGATGAAATGCATTACAATAATAATTAAAGTTGAAAATGGGAGGAAGGAACCAAGACTACAAAGCTGAATCGGAGGAACTCAAGTGCTAAAGTGTCGACTATGTTGACAACATCCTCGAGGTGGGCATACCCATGCTCAGTAATAAGAAAATATTGAAGATGGTCACCATAAAATACAATGTGGATCCATGACATGAAATGCTAGAACATGGCCATGAAGGCATACACAATGGATCCATGTGACTCAACAAATAGAGCATAAATACAATGTCGTTCTATGTCACAGTATACATCAGTAGGAATATGGACACGTGATAGATAGAGAAGTGTCTCAAGATAACCTTCAAAGTATGTAAATGATACATAACTCCCACGCAGCCTGGGAAGGATTCCGTATAAGAGTGAGATGTCCCCAACCCATGGTCTTCGACATAACCCCGATGGTAAAAATTTACATCATGCGAATATATGAGCTGAAGTCGAACATAGAAGAAACCACCTAATTACTAGCCAATGAGGTAAACCAGTAAAAGACACGAGGGAACCCACCAATGAGGAAAATGGACCCCCAAGGTACCTAGTATAGTCCACTAAGTGTGAATAGATGAGTTGATCTTGAACACTAGTGAACTCAATCAATCAGGAGCCAATGATGTAAACCCACTGTCGATCGCGAGGAAACCTGCCACTAAGGTCTGCAACCTCCAAGGTACTACTAGTTCCTAGATCAAGCTCTCAGATAATGAGCTAAAGTTGACAAGATAATATCAGTTGGAGGAGGGCCTTGATGTATCCCCCATCAGTCGACACGAAATAGGTAAGGATGATGCGATGAATGGATTAAGTCATGAGATGAAGTACAAATGGCATAGATATGGATGACTCAAAAAGGTCAATAGGCTACTGCAGATGGCCAACACAGGATGAGATTTCCCTTCAACACATAGTGGCATGATACTCCTATGTATAATATGTACAAGTGCAACATAGTCCAATAGGTCACACTAAGGTGTGCCCATAGTCGAGCACAGGCCAAGGGTTTCTATACGCGAACTCATGGAGTATGAGGATACCATATGACTCACCAATTTTGGGCCATTCCAAAGGAAATAAAATCTCCCAGTCTGAAAAGGTTGACCATGCTAAGGACATTTTAACATAGTCACACTCTTGAAATTAACCTAAGGACATAAGGGAGGATCAAGATATAAAGGGTGTACAAGATGCTTGTAAATAGGTGGTAAGGAAGTGGGCAATTTGTTGGAAATTTCAACATTGGAAACCAAAGACTTGACTTTGTCCATGGGTGGCACTTCCAAGGAGCTTTGAGGAGGTGCCCCCTGAATCCTTCCAAGATTTATGTTACCAAGCTCTAATTGTTCCACAACAAGGAGACTAGAGGCGGGAAGAGGAATAATCTCCCTATGATGATCAATATGTGAATATATGCCCTCCAATATGACTTGGTGAGAATAATACTCGTCATCAAGGGAGTCACATGGAACAAGCGGAGTGACAACCCATGTTGGAAAAGGAACCTCGTCATATTCCATATTGTGATGGAGATTTTGACCAATGTCATGAGGTACTAATGGGACTATCGAAGAGGCAACCTCTTCCACAACAGGTGGCGAAGGATGCTCACTATCTTGATCAACTTCCAAAGAATCATGAGACACCACCCAAAGATCAAGAGGTTGATGGGGTCTATAGGTGTCGGAAGAGATCATATGGTACTAAGAAGTGGTAGGAGTAAAAGGAGTGTTGGGAAAAAGGAGTTAAGGAAAAAATCCCACAAGAGATGAGCTTTCAAACAAGCCCACGCCAACACTCTGGTACTGAACAGGGTTATCCCCCACAGGTGGTACTAAATTCCCCGTGGTGGAAATTTGGGCTGACGGCGCGCATCAGTCAAGTTGATTGATAGTGAAAAATTCTCCTTCATGAGGAAAGAACAATAATGGAAGAAACAGAGATGACTACAGTCATCGTATAAAACCAACTATGGCCAAGGAGTAGGTTGTAATCTAATGAGGCATCGACAACTTTGACATCAACATATACAATTTTCCCTCCTAACTCAATGGAAAAATTTGGAAGAACCCCTTTAGGTACAAATTTGTGACCATCAAAGGCTTTGAGAGTGGTGTCAGACGTGGTGAGCATCAGAGAGCCAAGATCCTTCCAACAGGATACTGACATAACACACATGGAAGAGCCTTCATCCACCAAATTGCGATGAATATTTGTGTGTAAAATTCACTCAATCATTTGAAAAGAAATATGATGGGAAAGGCGAGAAGTAGATTTTTCGGCAATAAAGGCAATGAGACTAGATTCAGATAGGTCGACTCCACCAATGGTAGACAACAAGGCCTCGCATTGCTAAGGACATGTTTGCAAGACCTCTAAGGCATACATGGCACAAGGGGCCTGGGCAAGATATTCAATAATGCTCTAATGTTGAGCAGCACTGGTAGAAGGATTGTGTGTCGTCTCATGAAGAACACGCTTGGGGGAACGATAGACAGGTTTCACAGGATTATCTAAAGTGAGAGGTCCAATGGAGGTAGGTTGAGCTAGTGATTCCTTAGAGTGAGAACTTACCTCAGGAACATCATAAGATTTAGCTCGTATAGTCACATTTACATATTCCTTGCACATAAAGACGGATGAACTGTGGGTAGGATGAGAAAATGACCCCTCATTTCCCCCTTGCGGATATGGAGGAGGTTGAGCAACCATATATTTTTGAAGTTGCACAGAGAATGGATGAGACAAAACAACAAGTTGTTGAGTGGATGGTGCTGAAAGGATCCTATGGACTTCATCCATCCGAGGGAACTCGTGAATCAGGTGGTCGCCTTGACAAATTTTACAAAGGAACTTGAATTTATGATGACATTCAATGGTGCCCCCCCTGATTATGAGGGTTCTTTTGCAATTCCTACGCATTTTGGTTCTTTTGTTTATTTCTTTTATTATTCTTTTTACCATCAGATTGTTGGTTGTTCTTTGATTGAGTGGACTTCACCATTAGAACATCGGTGGAATTTTCAAGAGAGGGTGCTTTAGCAGAGCCAAACGCACTTTTTGGGGCTTGAGATATTAAAATCAATTACCCAATGGGGGCAACAAGTTGGCTCATGGAATCGGAAACAGACCCAATCACACCATCGACGTGTGGGCCAGAAACAAGTTTGGGAGGGTCAATAGAAGGCCTAGGGGCATTAGGAAACACTTAGCAGAGAATACCTGATTGTGAATATATAAGATCCAATTTTTGGGAAGCTAAAATGTCTTGTTCCTCAATAACATATCGAAACATGGACACATCTTTGGCAAGCTGGGGTCAAAGAGAACGAATGAACCATTTACGTAATATTTCATCAGGTAACTTGGTTCTCACTAACCTCTTGCGACGACTCCACTCATGAATGTAATCAGAAATTAATGTGGCATCATCTTGTTTGAAATTGGTCAAGAGCTCAGAGTCGATATCATACCGAGTAGGAAACTAGAAGTGTCTTAAAAAGGTTTGGGCTAGGGAGGAAAAGTCACCATAGGATGCAGTATCTAACTCGATATACCAATTTACAACATCCCCAGTTAATGTACATTGGAATAAGCGAATTTTAATAGAATCATCCACCAAATGATTAGATGAGAACCATAAATGATAGGTGGTAATGTGAGTGGATGGATTCTCCCTAGGTTTCCCTTCAAACTTGGAAATATCCGATGGCAATTTGGCGGGCATGGGTGGCCACTAGGGATCATGACGGATGGGGTCATTAGTCAAATTTGCCAAATCCGGTAAATCAAGAGAAGATAACAACAGATTGTGGTGTTGGCTAAATGGATCATAGGCAAGAGAATCCCTTAACAAACCTTGCGGTCCCCCCATGTAAGGTGTAAAATAATGCATTTGCTAGTTAAAGAAAGTGTTCTCCTTGGCATAAGACTGTTACAGGCCAGAATGACTGGTAAATGGATGTTGTCCCCCAGGTTATGTACCTCCATAGAGAAAAGGACCCCCAAGATCATGGCTACTTATGGGGTTGTACCTAGGAGTAAAAGAAGAACCACTCTGAGCAGTATGACTGACATAGGGAGGATATCTTGTGTGAGAGACGGCAATGGCAGCAAGGTTTCCCCTAAGTAAACTAGCCTCTCCAGGAAAATTACTGGTAGGTGGCACCCCTCCTAAGAGTGAATTCTACCAAGCTTGTGAAATACTAGAAGCAATGCTTCCCCCAGGCTAACTAGGAAAAACTGATGATCTCCCCCCCCCCCCCCCCCCCCCCCCCCAACATATTTCCATAAGTAACCATGCCTAAGTGAGGAACAAGAATAGTGGGTTGAACGAAGGAAGGAGAAATGAATCCTAAGCCTACTAGATGACTATATTGAGGCACCATGGTTGACATAGGAGATGGTGTGGTCATGGAAACATTCGATAAAGTTGCAGAAGCTATAGATGAGACTGGTGGAATGCCCCAAGAATAAATGAGAGGTGTGGACAGAGAAGTGGGTATAGCCACGCTAAGAGGTAGTAATGATGACATGGAAGATGATATTGTCAATGCAGAAGGTAAGGAGGTCTCAAACTCTGTCATAGGATAGATACTGGACAAAGGCACAAAATTATAGGCTAGTGTAGAATTGTCAGGGTTCATCTGCAATAACTCAGGTCCTAATGGATCGGTCAAAGGTGGGTTGGTAGGAACAGTAGAATTGTCTTCCAAAGTCTCAAATAGAAATCAGATCAGTACCAAAAGGACCAGGTATAGACTCCAAGACTATGTGTTGGTCTAAGTCTTGATCACCAACAGGAACTTTCCATGCAGGAGTAATAATTCCACCTCATTTAAGAGGTAGACCCTGAAGACGATGTGACTGTCGACAAACAAATTTAGCGAGGGTAATAAATTATAAATTAAACACGATTACATAGTGCAAACACTCTAAGGACAAAACTACTGACTCAAACCAAACAACACACAATAGAAACATCCTAGAAGAGAGTATATGCAAAACAAAATACAAAGAAGTTGGTGGTGGAACAGTTATACTAGCGACCTACTTCCCAACCCTTTTAGCTGTGAACTCAGTGCAAGTGCCCTTATTAGCTATGGGGCACCCTCCGAGAGGATTCAGAGAGTATGACTAATATTTTTCTCAGGTATAGAGAATATGAACCTAACCCTACACCTGCGTATGATCCCTAAGAGATATGCCACTTTGGTTACCACCGAAAATAACACAACCTGGGTGTTGGACACCTAATCCTCAATGGGTTAGTGTGGAAGTCGAACGGGGACAAAAGGAGTCCAAGAGACCTTGGGATGCGAAACCCAACAGTCACAACATGTACTATAAATGTAAATCATTTGTTAATAAAAATTGTACTCTCATGATTTATCATTCAGATTATTCTTGCTCCCATGTATGTTTAACATGGTATCAGAGCAGGTTCCTTCCTGCCCTCTTGAAATTTAAATCACTAGTTTTGAGATGCAGTGATTATGGGCGTTTCTCTACTTTGTGTAGAATTGTCCCTTTGTCTGTGCTATCTACACTTTGAAAATAGAAACAACAAAAAAAATTGTCAGCCTGCATTACCTGGGTTTGTCCTATGCTCGATTGAAATCTGGAGGTTCTATTGATACGTTGATGGTTAGTCTGCACCAGCCTTACAAGTTTGTCGATGCAGCACTATCTTTGAAATCTCTGTGTTATTTTCTATCTACATTTAGAAAAAGCATTATTCGTTCTCTGCATTATTCATTCTCTACATTATTCGTTCTCTGCATTTTCTCCTACTGTGTGTCAGGCATATAAATGATGCCTCTGCCCACTCTTGTTGGCTACCAAATGCACTTGACAGTCCACAGTGAAACGCTTGTAGAAGACAACATTAATTTTTATCATTAGCCTGTCTGAGGGCGCTATTGTATTCTACATTGAACGTTACTTCTTTTGATGTCTACTGTCCTCTCGCTTATTGCTACAGAATTTTGGCATTACATTCAATCATAGTCTGGTCACTGTCTCTGTCAACCCCCTGCGAAATCTCTCATTCATTGTTGAAGTGTGTTACTGCATTGAAGGAGTCTGTGAAATCATAATTAAAGCATTGTTAAACAATAAGACAAGATTTGACGGCCTAGTGTGAACTCTTCGGTCGAGTCTCTCTGTGGACGTATATCTAATCTCCCTCCATTTTGCGAGCAACTATGAACTCCATTGTTCGGTTCTATTTTTCCCCAAAGACAATACGACAGGCTCTGAATACTCACAGATTGTGAATACGATTTCCAACCTCAGTAATCTTGTCTATCAGGCTTCTCACGTATTCAAGCCCTATGCTTTTATGGGAGATATATACACTCCACAGAATCCAAAATCGGGTCTGAGCAAGGTTACCATCGTCGACATAGCAATCACAATAGTTGTATTGACTCTTGGGATTGTAGGAATAGGTTTTTTATGCTTGGAAGCAAAAGAAAAGAGATGATAAGGCGATTTAAATGTACTGACCATTCGCATCATGGGAAGTGAGTAATCGAGATGGTGGTTGACTTTGATCTATACAACGGCCAGTGGTTTATTCCATGTATATCTCTGTGATTATACTGATGTGTCTCTCTGGTTACAATGACATATTTCTGTTGTTCCAATTGCATATATCTATGGTGATGTTGGCATCGCATTTTTTCCCAGTGAGTCGCATCTCTTCACCGTGAGTTGCATTTTCTCCATTGAGGGTCGTATGTCTTTACTGTAAGTTATACCTTTTCGCTGCTGATTGTATTTCATTGTCAAGATTCATACCTCATTGTTGTGGGGCATATCACTTTACTATGAATCGTATCTCACCATGGTGGGTTGTATATTATTACTGTGGTATCGTGCTGTTGGACTAACATATATGTTGGTGAGTTTTGAATCAAGATTGAGAACAAATTGGCAGAATATCGAAGCGTTATATTTCCTCAGGGATGAGAATTCATTTTCTTTGGTAATCAAGTGTGTCTGATTAGGGATCAAGTTTGTTTATTCATTAAGGATGAAATTATTTTATTGAAGGTTGAATTATTTGAGGTAGGCTGAATTCATAATTTCCTTGGCAATTAAACCAACCTATTATGAAGGCCAAGTTTATGCATATTTCGGGAGATCGCATTGATCCTTGAAGCAGGTTCAATTTTCCCACATTGAAGGTCGAATCTCTTTGGAGCTCGCTTGAATTCTTCAGCCGAACTCCTTTGTCTTCCTTGCGACTTTTTTCTGCAACCATGCACAAACCAAAGGGAAAGGTATGTACGAAATTTTGTGAACTGGAGCTGCGGGTCGGAATTTGGTGAGTTGTCCAAGCAAACCGAATTTTTGTGACACTCCATGGTATTGTAATTTGGTGATATTTACATGCTTTGAGAAGACAGCCAAGCTAGAGAGTTGGGGCTACCCATTTGTTGTAAACTTGAATTTTATAATAGAATTGAAGGATGGAACATTTCAATATATATATATATTATATATATTATATATATATATATAATATTATATATTATATATATATTATATATATATATATATATGTTAACGCAGTTCTTATATTTACGATGTCTTGTGTATTACATTGAACACAACATGTACTGATCATTGCCCCATCCATTGAACGCTGAAACACGTCAATACCGGAGTGTGTTCCATTCACCATTAACCCTCCACGCTGCTCTCTGTTGGCTAGACCTTACTACATGTTGGAATACCCCTTCCATCTACTAGCCAAGAACATTGTTGTCCAAGAACACTGTTGTTCTGGTGCATTAACTCGATGACTGTGCTTGGTGCCTTTTTTAATATTGGATTCATAATTTCTGTGTTGACTTCTTCTTATGAAGTGTGGAGTTCTCCTTATGATGTGCATGGAGGAAAGGATGACTAGTATTATTAATATGATTTATGCTCTCTGGGTTTAAAGTTGATATCAAATTAAAATTTTGAAGTTCTTCCACAAGTATTTGTCTAGCATATTATATATTTACATGAGCCAACAACAAGGAATGCACCACCTCTGTTGGATGTAGTTGTAATACCCTTCTGCGTGGAGTTTATTCTAACATTGTGGGGGACATGAAACACTGTACTATTGACTAATATAAGCCAGAGGACCAACACTATACAGTTTGCTAAGTATTTGGACATGTAAGGAGGTTTATCACTGTTGTTTTAGCGTGCTAGAGACTCATTCCAATGCCTATGACCTGAGTAAGTGTTGGAGCAGCATTCTGGGTCTGAAAGTCCTTGCTGGAATTTACTCTCTTTGCTCATCTTCATTGCCAGAAAGTGGAAAGATCAGAGAATTGTTATAATTGTTGAATTTTTGATAGCCATCATTTCTTATTTGAAAGTGAAGGAATATTTGAAGGATCCAAGTGAGTTTGCAGTTGCTGCTGCCCCAGCTATGGTATTAAAACTCATTATAGTCTCTGTCTACATATATTCCTTGATTCATTTGTTGCACATTTACAAAGGATATTTCTGTGTCTTTGTACTGTGAGTGGGTGTTACTTTTACTCTTTGGGTCATAGTTGTGATCAGTTTTTTAAAAAAGGTGTAATTTTGACAATGGAGAATATGGCTCGAATTACTGAAATATTAGAGTTCTTAAAAAATCTGATACATTACTCTAATCATGATACATAAAGTCAGCAAAGTTTCTCTCACAGACATTCAGGTATGTCTACAAAATGCACAAGAGAAAATTAATTTTTTGCAGTTTGAAACTCAGCTATAGCAAGAAGAATTAAAACAGAGGAATCATCATTTTGAACTTGTTTCTGTTCAGAACAATGAAACAGACTCCCATAAACAGCAAGTCAATATTGTTGAAGTTCATTCAGATCCAGTGCCCAATAAAGCAGCAGTTGTACATGCAGATGCAGAAACTCAGTCTGCACTTCCCAAGCCCATCATCAGACCTTGGGAACAGCTTGTCCACAACAAGCACAGAACTGGTCTTGGATATGACAAGGACTTGTCCTTTCATATTCCAGACTATGCCAAGCCCATTCAGTTTCAGAGTGCTGGTTTCATTCATGACAGTTCACCTGCTCCTCATGACAGTTTAGCTTCAGCTGTTCCAGACTCTGCTCCTCTTCCACAACAGCAACAACAACAACATATCGTGAAATGCCAACACTGTGATCGAGTTGGCCATCTGAAAGATCACTGTTTTGATCTTCATCCATGTAAGCATTGCCATAAAACCACCCATTCTTCAAACAGATGCTTCAGCAACAAACGTCCTGCAAGAACAAAGATTCATCTAGGATGGATCGCTTCTTGGCAATGGGCATCAACAGCCAAGAAGATATTTCAAACACATGTCAGAACTTGTTCCAGAATTTTGAAAAGTCTTGCAGTTGAGTCTTATCCATCTTCTCACCTTGTATCTGACAGGGGGGGAAATGATGGTCATCTACAAGCTTCAAGCCACATCAAGCAAGCCTGAGCCACAACCTGCCACACCAGTTTCAGAGTTGTAGCCAGAGACAAAGATGCCTGAACATGCCTTCAGATGGCAATCTGGGACACTTCCTCTAGCTGAAGACTTCAGCTTCTTGCCAGTTTTGGAAGAGTTTCGGAGACAAAATTGAGAACTCTTCCTCTAGCAGAAGACTCCAGCTTCTTGCCAGTTTTGGAAGAGTTCCAGGAATTGCATTAAGCATTCCAGAGTTGTTGGTCATCCTTAAACCATCACAGGTTGAGACTTCCCTTTTCAGGTTGAAGTTTTACCTTTTATGCGGGGTGAGACCTCCCTTTTATGGTTGAAGGTTTCCCTCTTTAAAACAATAGGATCACTTCCTCTAGCAGAAGACTTCAGCTTCTTGCCAGTTTTGGAAGAGTTCCGGGAAATGCACTAAGCGTTCCAGTGTTGGTGGCTATCCTTAAACCACCGCCCTTTTTTACCAACATTTCATAGAGCACATTCAGCCTAGTGCTGCCATGCATTATTGCACATTTTGTATTACAACTCTTTTCTTGGACTCATACATAACCCTTCGGGTTAAGGGGGGGAATGTTGGACACCTAATCCTAAAGGGTTAGTGTGGAAGCCGAATGGACAAAGCAGTCCAAGAGACCTTGGGATGTGAAATCCCAACGGTCACAACAATGTACTATAAATGTATATCTCATGTTAATAAAAAATGAACTCACATGATTTATCTTTCTTATTTTATGTTTCCCATGTGTGTTTAACAAATTTAAACAAATTATATATAATTTAAATTTAAATTGATCAAATTATATATTTAAAAAATAAAATTATTATTGATGTCTTATTAATTTGGTTTATAAGAAGAAAAAGAAAATCACATTTAAATGGGAATTCAACATTTAAACTATTGTTAATAACATAAACAAATTACTTATAGTTAAACTTAAAATAATAATCCATTCACTTATGCTCCAAAGATAATACAATTAATTTCCTATAAAGTTTTGTGAAGGGCACTTACTTTGTGGAGATGAATATTTACATCATGGGTGATAATAATAAGATGTAAAATTTTCATCTAGTTAATAACATGTTAAAGAATTTGAAGAATTTGATTTTCACATTAATATTAATTATGAAGAGATAGTAAATACTGATAAAAATTTGGTTGAACAATTATAAATAATATTAAAAAGTAATCAAGCTCCAAGATAATTCATAAGATCAATTCATTAAGTTAAAATATGTGTTTATAAGTTATAGATGATTTCTTATTTTAATGACCATGTCCTTTCAATTATACAAAAACAAAGAGTGTAATTATTTTTTTATATAGTTAAAAAGATTGACATTAAGAATGGATAATAAAATAAACCAATGTATAGTTGCAATTCACATAAGTTGTGTTAAAAAAACATGTACTTTTACTTTGACAATAATGACATATAGATATAAATACTAATAGAAGTTTACTTTAACAATTATAAGTTAAAAAAATAAGGTTCGCTATATGAATAATGGAAATACTGAAATTTTTTGGTATTACAATTTTCACAAACTAAAATGAAGAAGAACTATGGGCATTTGATGCATGTGTATCTCTCCTTGTTGCATTTGTATTGCTAAGAAAATTAGATATGGTTTGCCTTAATCTCCTAGAAGCAACTAAATTTGCCCCCAAATCATTTCTAAGGTTCTCCAATACCATGACAACATCTCTCATAGTTGGTTGTTCATTGGGTGAATCTTTCGAACAAACAAAACCAGCTTGTATAAGAGAAGATATGCAATTGAATACATTATTTTCTTCAAATTCATCTCCTTCCACCTCCCTAAGAAGATTGTTGTCAGTTACCTCCTTAACACTGCTTGGAAAGGGTAGATTTACCCACTTGTGCAAGTTTAGGTCTCCAAAAAACATATCATTAGTTGGTCATTTCCTGGTAAGAATTTCCAATAGCAAAATGCCATAGCTGTAAATATCTCCTTTAGTAGACACTGGCTCATCGAATCCATACTCTGGATTCAAGATAACATTCATCAAATTTTACTCTATTGTTCCATACAAAAGTGTTGGTAAGACATTTAGAAATAACAAGCAAACATTTAACATTCTAAATGTCAAACCTGGTGCAATATAGCCAATATATCCTTTCAGAGCAAGTGTTGAAGTAAGTGACTCAGTAGAGGTTTCATCAATTAATCTTGCAATACCAAAATCTGTTACATGCCCTGACATGTCTTCATCAATAAGCATGTTATTTGATTTTAAATCACAATGCACTACCTGCACAAATGAATCATGATGAAGATATTCAATGGCATGGGCCACATATATTGCAATGTCTAATCATTTTTTAGTCCCATTTCACATTCATCTTCACCATTGTTGTCATTTGTATTAGGATACAAATGTTTCTCCAAGCTTCCATTAGACATATATTTGCACACTAATCCTTTGAAATCGATGTTGCAACATGAGGTTATGATTTTCACCAGATTTCGATGTCGAACCTTTTGCAAGACACTACATTCTACTCTGAAACTTTTTTCAACCTTGTCTTTTAACAAGTGGAAAACTTTCATGGCAACAAGTGTGCCATCGCTCAAAATTGCTTTATAAACTGAACCAAAATTCCCTGTTCCCAACAAGTTAGTTGCTATGTGAAGCTCTTGATATGAGACCCTTTTGTGATCTAACTTTTTCAAAATGGTTTTTCAGGAATCAAAGTTTTTCATAGGCATATTCCTTTTCCAAAGGAATCCTAAGAGTAAACAACATAGTATAAAAGCAGTAGCTCCACTCATTGGAAGTATCACTCTTTTAACAAGTGCAAAATGATCTCTTGGTGTTTGACATGTAGGAAGTTGAAGTACTCGTGGTCCACAAAGGCTAGGATTTCCAATTAAGGACATGAAAATTGTTCTATTTGCAAAAAACCCTCCCTCTGGAATTTCCCTTGTGAAATTGTTGAAAGACAAATTCAACCTTTCAAGCATTTTCAAATTCTTGAGAGTGGCCATTGGTACTACACCTGATAAGTTGTTGGAAGAGAGATCTAGGTTTTCAAGGCTCTGTAAATTTCCAACTGAATCTGGAATAGACCCTTGGAAGAAATTATGAGATAAGTTCAATAATTACAGTTCATTGCAACTTCCAACTGCAAGGGAGAATGGCCCAGTCAATTGATTGACAAAAATGTCTATAGCTTCAATCATTTCTATTTTACCAATCTCCATGGGTAAGGAACCTTCTAATAAATTCCACGATAGGTTCAAGTAGAACTGTATATGAGAAAGTTTTGTGATTTCAGGTGGTATATTTCCGATGAGCTTATTGTGAGAGAGGTCGAGCAATTCCAAATTTATACAATCTCCTAAGTTGGAAGGTATGGTATCAGATAAGTTGTTGTGATGAAGATGAAGCCTTCGTAGTTGTTTAAGGGGTGCAAGGGAATTTCGAATCTTTCCAGAGAGACTATTTCCACTAACGTCCAAGAGGCCAAGGTGGTGTAAGCTTTCAAAATCATTATGGATGTTTCCTTCTAACTTATTGTTACTTAAATACAACCTTTCTATTTTTTTAAGCTTTCGTAGTGGTGGAATGCTACCATTTAAAAGATTTTCACTTAAATTTAGAAAGGTGAGGTTACTAAGATTACCAATATGTGGAGAGATGTTTCCTTGTATTCTATTTCTTGATAATGACAAAATAGACAAATTGGTAGAAAGCTTACCTATGGCAAATGGCAAAACACCACTTAATTTATTATTATGCAATGTTAGTTGTCGTAGATAAGAACAATTGGTAAGAGATAAAAAAAAGTCGTGTGTATCATTACCAATATCAAATTAATTACGATGCAAACATAATATTTCTATTTCTAGAAGAGATAACTTCCCCAACTCTATAGGAACACTACCACTCAACTTATTAGCTTCTAAAAATAGTTCCTTAAGTTGAGAACAATTTCCAATAGAAATTGGGATATTTCCACTAAGTTGATTCGCCCCTAAATCGACCCTTTCCAAGTTAAACATATTTGAAAAAGATGAAGGAATGCTACCTGACAAATCATTTTTGAAAAGATCGAATACTTGAATATTGGTGAGCCGTCCCAATTCTTGTGGAATGGAACCGATAAGATTGTTTTCTGCAAAACTCAACATAACAAGTGATGAAAGGTTTCCTAAGGAAGAAGGAATGGTACCTGTGAGGTCGTTGTTATAAAAGCTAAGTGCTTGCAGAAAGGTTTTCAAAAGAAGGGACAGTACCTGTGAGGCCGTTGCCTCCTAAGTGAAGTCCTTGCATATGTGGGAGGGAAACCAACTCCTCGGGAATATTTCCGAGCAGTCTGTTGAAGGAGAGTATCAGGAGAGTTAAATTTCTCACATCGCATTTTAATTAATAAAGATTGGAATTTTAATCTCACATCGCCCGTTACTCAAAAGTCTTCCATTCTGCCGGGAAAAATGGATTCTGATGTATTCGTTGAAAGTTGAAACATCTAACGCTCAAAGAGTCCAAACGTATTCCACTCTGCCGAGAAAAATGGTTGCCGATGTTTCCGTTGAAACATATAACGGTCACTAGTTAAAAAGTCTTTCACTCTCCTAAGAAAATTGGTTTCCGATGTTTTCCTTGAAACATGTAAGGCTTATTAGTCAAAAAAGCTTACCTTGGTATACAACATTGTCAAGAAGTTTTTTTACTCTTTTGAGGAAATTGTTGTCGATGTTGTCGATGAAACATATAATGCTCCTTGGTCAAAAGGTTTTCCATGCTACTGAGAAAATTTATTTTCGCTGCTTTTGTTGAAATATACATAATTAAGAAAATATTTTCGGTAATAATCATATAGGAAAAAGTTTTCCTGATGCCTTTGGAATCATCTAACATGGTTCATCATCAAAAATAGTTTTGTGGGAATGGTTTACCTTTCAAATTGATTTTCTCACTTTACAAACAAGTTATAATTTTTATGTGTTTAAGGCAAATTATATTATAATTAGTTTATTAAACTAATATTAACTTTCAACTATTTTTCAAAATTTTAAACAAGTTTATTAAAGTTTAAAAAAATATTAAATTGAATATTTTTGCAATTGAAAATTAATTTTTAAATATAAATATTAAAATATATAATTAAATGAATATATTTGTAATTGAAATTAATTTTTTTAAATATAAATATAATTGTTATTAATGAAATGAATAAATTTATTTGGCTTTAAATAGATTTGTATAAAATTTATTCTTAAAATTGGAAAAAAAAAACTACATAAAAATTAATTAACAATACACATGTCAAATCTTGATATTTGTGAACCCAGAGAATAGCCTTTGATTTGCCAAATTTATGATTTATGTTATTGTAACTTGTAATATCATTTGTATCTCTAATTGTTTTGGTTTTTTTTTTTTTTAACTGTCTAAAATCTAAAAAGAAATCAATCTTTACCAAGTACAATGATAGCTTTTCCAGTTGGCACAATCTACGCATTACAAATGAAAACTGTTAGTCGTTGTTAGAGCATTAAATACTCGTTGCTTGACGTTGAGGATCCTATGCTATTCGGTATTTAATGCCTCAAAGATAGTAGCTGACTGTACCGGATGCCATGCTAACCATTCTACGAAATGGAAATATGGTTTTCCCTTTTACAATGGCGTAGTCTATAATGCGAGTTTTTGGAAATGTGTCAAACAGATTTTTCTTCTTTCCCGGCTTAATTTTTCTTCTTTCCCGGATGATGTGACATTGCCTGGAATTTTCTCTTCGGTCACTAGCCGTCTCTTACCCGTCGCCGCCAGTCGACCGCTGCTACGCCCTCCAGGCTGTTCAGTCCCCATAGCATGTCATTCATACATCGTCCATGAAATTTGAATTCTTTTAATTGCCGCGCTTTATCTGAAATCTGTTTTGATTTCAATTGAGGGCCTCGTCCCGCCAACATTCTGATTCCCCAAACAACCAAAGACTAAACCTGTGTAAACTGCAGACCTTTGATTATTATCGTTCTGCGGTGCGCCTGGAAATGGCGGAACAACAAGATTTTCAAGGAATCAAAGTCCCCTCTCATGTCTATACTGCAACTGCAACATATCATCTTGGTCTATGAGTCTATTTCAAAAAATCCACCCAAAATGTAGAAAGACCACATTTCTGCGGATATATGCTCCTGCTTAGAGACTCCAAGGGCGACGGTGCAGAACAAAAAAAAAATTGTGGATGCGGAGTTCACATCATTATGGACATGAACATGCAATACTTTATTTCATGGAATGGAGGAATGGGCTCAAATAGGTTAGCGGAGGCGTGCCTTTGCTGATCTTCTTGCTTTCTGCACTTTTTTTGATATCCAGTCTATTTCTATCTTTAGTGATTCAAAATTTGTGATCGATCATGTTATGGGCTCCAGCCACATCAAATTCCCCCACTTAACAGGCTGGTTGGATAGGATTAAGTTTTACTGGGGTCTCAAGGAAGACCGCTGAATTCAGCACATCTGCTACGATCAAAATCAGCGAGCAGACTCCCTGTCAAAGGAGGGCTTGCTTCTCGGGACAGGGTCGTGGTCCCTGAAGGTTACTCTCGACGAGAATTCCTGGCTCATCCAGGATTTTTCCATTCTTGGCTGCTGACCCTTTCTATGTCTTTTCTTTATTGTCATCTTCTGCTTCTATATGTTTTGAGGATGTTATGATATTTTGATGCCCAGTGGTATACTTAATCTAGCTTCTTTTATCTAAATAGATCTAGTATGTGTGGCTTATGCATGTGTTTTATGTAAGATACTTTTTAAAGATTTTTTGTCATCTGCTTTGCATCCTAAAAATCAAAATCATACAACTGCTGAATGTTGTTATATGTACAATCTGGAACTTATATTCTCTCAATATAATTTATATGATGCTTTTTCGTACCGAAAAAACTTGTGTAAACTGCAGATAGCGTGTTTTTACAACGAATGTGGATCAATCAGACATGTCTTGCAATTCGGGGATTTCCCTGTGCCAAAGCCGGGACAAGGCCAGATTTTAGTTAAAAAAATTCGAGCTTCCGCTCTCAATCTTGTCGATTTTAAGAGACTGGGGAGGCATATTCAAAGGTGTCGATTCGGATTTTGCGCTCCACGTTTTCCTGCTCTTCGAGGCTATTTGAGGGGACTTGAAGATGTTATCATGACATTACTCCGCTCTTCGAGGGTATTTGAGCCAACTCGAAGATTCTCGTTTCAGCCGTGACTTATGATTTCAAGTGACTAATCAAGGAATGTTTGCTAACAGTGTCTTACAAGTCTCACCCCAACCTTATGTAGACGCTGGCAGGCCATGGTGAAGAGCCCCCAGTTCTATGAAGACAGAAAAGTTTGGCATTTCGCAGCAATACTGTATATGGAATGTGGAGCAGAATTATCGCATGATAAGTGCCTGCAGAGTGGAGTTTCATCCCCATTAAGAAGCCTATGGATTGTGATAAATTTATTTAGTCTGTCGTTACTTTTGAGATATATTCGTGATTTTAGTGTCTGAATTCTGATAATATTCGTGATTTTAGTGTCTGAATTCTGATAATATTCGTGATTTCCAAATCGTAGTTGTAGTTGTCATTAATTGACATATTATCAATAATTGAATTTTTCTACTGCATGAATTGAATGAATTTAAAAATGCTTGGTTGGATAGTTTTAATCGGGCATCTTTAAGTTGATTGGAGATTTCACGAATATTCGGATAGACATGGTTTTATATTAAAAGCATTCCAAAATAATAAAGAAGTCCCTACTCTTTTGACCAACAACCCAAAAATTTAAAAAAGTATTTGGGATTGAAATCCCTGAGTTTAAGTTGATTGCAGATTCCCCGAAAGGGACATAGGCGTGAATTGACCTGTCCGTTCGATTCCAGAATATTTGGGGAATTTGCAATCGGCTTAAGGGTTTCAATCCCAAATACTTTTTGAAGTTTATGAGTTGTTGGTCGAAAGGTCAGGGACTTCTTTATTATTTTGGAATGTTTTTAATATAAAATGAGGAAATATTATTTAGTAAATTTATTTATAATATCAAGTGTAATTGTGTTTTTCATTTATTTGTTTATAATTAATAAATGAATATAATCTATGTTTTAATTTTTGAAATTTTATTACAAATCGTGAATAAAATTATGAAATAACAAGTAACATGAGAAGTTACTAATCGCATGATCATAGTTGAAATAGATGGTTGACATTATTATAATTTTCAGTTTATGAATAGTGAATTAAATGAATGGACTTAGATTCATATAAGCTTTCGTTTAGAATGGCCATATTTGCTTGATTATGCAGTGTTTCATCATGTGGGATTACGGCGTATTACAATAATACGAGCCTGTGTTACTGTCATTATGTTTTGGTAATTATGAGAGAAATATAATGGTAATATATGATAATTTTGTTATAATATATTTTGATGAATAGAAAATATATATTATTACAAGATTATTATAAATTTGATTTATAACTAAAAATAGATAATATAAAAATGTCTTTAATAGGAATTTTTCTCATAAATATATATAGCTATTGAAAATATATAAAATTGCTTTATATAAAAGCAAAGGTTAAAAGTGAAAAAATACATCTAATTAACTATTTCTTCACATATTCCTAACACTTACGTTTGATATATTTTGAATGGTTTCTTTGGAGAGCTTATCTGCTAATTAAACCACTAGCTTAGAAGTAATATGATCACTATACCACACCAGCTAATATGAAAAAATTGAATATATTTTGCAATTTTCCAATGTGATATTTCACATAATTTATTCACATATTCCTAACACTAACTTTTGATATATTATGAATGGTTTCTTTGGAGAGCCTATCTACCAATTAAACCACCAGCTCAGAAGTAAAATGATCACTATACCACACCACTTAATATGAAAAATTGAATATATTTTGCAATTTTCTAATGTGGTATTTCACATACATCTTCAACTCATCTCTTTGTCATTATGCAACATTCTTTATTGACTTAAAATAAATTATAATCAAATCTATAAGGACACCCTCTAATTTATAGGCTTGGTCCATAGTTTGTAAATTACATAATTTTATATTTTTTTGGTAGATAAAATATATTAATGCATTATTATCTAAATCGAATAACTTTTTAATTTTATTAAAAATTA
This sequence comes from Pinus taeda, assembly GCA_000404065.3. NCBI lineage: Eukaryota > Viridiplantae > Streptophyta > Pinopsida > Pinales > Pinaceae > Pinus > Pinus taeda. The sequence goes on from APFE030167609.1 coordinate 64,131, forward strand.
TAAAATAAAAATGTGAAATAACCAAAAATAAACATTTTTAACTTATGAGGCTCAAACAATGAAAAGTTACATAATTTTTTTTCACTTGCTCCAACAACCCCTTTCATTCAAAACCAATCTCTAGCTAATCCAATCATTAAGTGTCATCTTGACATTGAAATCAACATGTTTTGCATTAATTTATTTTTGTCTTTCTTTTCATTTTATCATTGTGAAATGGTAATTTATGTGAGTAATCTAGGTGAGGTCCAAGATCCAATCTAGCTACTACTACTATAACAACAAGAGTATCCCATAGCTTGTAATATCAGGAATTTATGACTTAGTAAGATTTGATACTATCACAATGAGCTCAAGATGTCTCTCTTTTAGGAGGTCCACAAAACTCTTGCCTTCTAAATAAGAGAAAAACCTTTTTATTTTGAAAAACTTGTTAAACAAAAGAATCTAAGCCATTTGATTTTTTTCAAGGTTTCTTACTAATTTTGTGCTTACATGTTCTCATGTTTGTCTATTAGGAATGCATAATTGTTTATTGAGGGTGGAGGGATAGTAGCAATTTCTAATTATGTCGGCTATCTCCATTGAAGGATTGGTTAGCTAGGTTAATTTTTGTTTCCTTTGGTTTGGCTTCTTTATTTTACTTATTGATAGTTGTTTCTTATATTTTTTGTAATTTTTGCATATATATCTTGGAGTATTGCATACCCATGATAGTTGTTAGCTAGAAAGTCTAAAGTTTCTTTAGGACAATTATCAAGTTCATTTTTTTAAGTATTTAAAAAATATCCTACCTTGATAGGAAATTAACTAGCTTCCCTAACTACTTCTCCCAAGTGATAGGGAAAATTTGAAGACCTATTTACCCATAGGAGATGGTAAGGAAGATCTAAAAACATAGGATAGAAAGAAAAAATTCATTTTTTTCTACGTTTTATGTGCTCTTTGTATTTATTTAGTTTTGATATACCACACCTTGGTGGCTACATTAGCATTTGGTTTCAAATCAAATTTCATTTGTTTTCCAATACTTCATCTCACTGACAAATGAAATGGTATACTTTATCTTTTCACATGGTGGCTATGTAGCCCACATAGAACTTCAACCCCATTTATTTGGGTTGTGTCATATAATTTTCTTTCAATTTTTCATTAAATTCATTCATCTAATTTTCTTTCAATTTTTCTTTAAATTGAAATTTAAAAGTGTGTAGCTCAATCGTTGGTTGCTAGTTGGGTTTCTCTCCATCATACATGATGTGGTCACTGTAAATTTTACTACGGAGGGTTTTCTTTGTAAGCTTAGTAGGACTACATCTTCAACATGTCCAATATATAACCCTAATCGGGGTGGGGAATTGAAATAGGGAATTTACATCAAGGAGTGCCTTAACAAAGCACTCGATCGCCATCAATCCAAGACCTCATGGACGTGGATGAAAGGGTTTTTAATCTAGTTAGTCTTTGTGAATTTATAGAATGATAATATTTAAAATTTTATTTAGTGTTTTTGAATTTAACCCTAAAAGGACATGCATGTGAAAATAAAAGATGATCTTATCATGTGGATGAAGTGGTTTTTAATTTAGTTAGTTTTTGTGAATTTAGAGAATCATAAGATTCATTATTTTAGTTAGTCTTTGCGAATTTATAGAATCATAAGATTTAAATATAAGAAACCCCCATAAATATGGCTTCATAAGCTTAATCTCCTAGTTTTTCTAAATTTATAGATTCATAAGATTCAAAGTTTTAGTCAATATTTGTGAATTTATAGAATCATAAGTTCAAAGCTAAGTAACCCCCATAAATATGTTTTCTAAGCTTAATCTCCTTAATATTGAAAGAGTGAGATTTTATTTCTCATTTGATTATTCACTAGTTTGGACAATGATTATCTTAACATTTTTTGGAATACTATGTATGTTGAACTATACTCCCTTAGGAAAGTATTGAAATACTTCCTTTGTGCATGTATCCCTCTTCCATCAAGGTAGTTGTAATATTATGAAAGTGGTAGGGATGAGAACGGGTCAGCGCGTCCTTTGATTTGCATGGAGCACTCTCTATTTTATCCAAGAAAATTTCACTACCAAACTCTTATACTAAGTGCAAATGACATATTGCAAGATAAAAGTTGTGAACTTGAACAATAGGACCTTCAAAATTCTATGGTAATCTTGTTTCTATTTTAAATAAGATAATTTTCTTATAAAAATATTACATAAATAATTCTTTAGCATTTTTCTATCTACCCAAAACATGTCAAATTGGTTGTAAGACAAAAAAAGGTTATTTTAAACTTTAATATTTAGAAATTGAATTTCCAGTAACCGATTCATTTCAAATATGATGCTAAAATCTCTAACAAATTCATAAATCCATTTTATAAGTATTTTTATTCTCCTCATGCTTATTCATTTAAAGCTAGAGAATCCTATTAGTAAGCAAATTTTAATTTCCAAATTCAACTAACTTGACTCAATCTTTGTGACAGCCTCCTCGCAACCGGCCAACTGAGGTAAACATGTGACGAAGAGTTACTATGATATGATTCAACTTCCTATGAAATAGTTCAGGAAGTGGAACCGACAGAACACAGACAAGCTGACCTTCTACACATGCAACATAACTCCTGGGAGCCATCTAGGTGACCAACCCCTAAGACAAACTAATATTTTGTTGCCTTAAAGCCTCAGTCGCTCCCTTGACATGGGCATGCATGCGATTGGGGACTTTTCCAGGTAGTTTTGTGACAACGACTCCAAAATTTGTGCCACTTTTTCAGGGCGAGGACTCAGGCCACTACACAAAACTCCATGAAACTTTCAGAAATGAAAAGCAACATCAAAACAATGGTACAAATGCAAATACTTGAACAAGGACTTGACTGGACCCCTACTAGCCATGACAAGCATTTCATCAAACATGTCGCTAATATGCATTCTGCATATTTAAACAACATATTTGAACATAGGGGTCTCATACTTATCTGAGAATAACTAAGAATCATTGATGCCTCATCACAATAACTGCATTACCATCCATTAAGTCATGTATTCATTGTACATTCAATGATTAACCAAAACATGATGAGAGGCATACATTATTATTGTCATAAAACTCATTCATAACCAACATATAGACAACATAAATATCAATTATTCAACCGCCATAGAAACCACATATAAACAAATATATTTACCCATAAAATATCAAGGAGAAAGAGAGATCTTATTGATGAATGCAAAGGCCAAACAGGTTCGAGACTTCCATGTTCCACCTGACCATAGATTGGATTAACCAAGTCTCGCTTCATCCAATCACCCCCCTTCCATATTCCAAGCATGAATGTGGGTTCTCATAGAACAAATCGATCAAAATCAAACCAAGCAACTAAATGATAGTTTGAAGGAAACTTGAGAATATTAGTAGCGGAAAGGACCTTGTCGTGAATTGGAGCAAAGAAAGAAGAATTCTTGGGAAATAACATCTATTGAAGGAATGATCCATAAGTGACTATTGAAAGAGGATGAGAGATCATGGTAACCCTTGCAGTAGAAATTGAAAAGCTTAGAGAATTGTCTGAGGAAAGAGCAGGTGAAGCTCTTGAGAGTGCAAAAGGCTAAAGGAGCAGAGAAATATAAGAAGGATTAATGAAAGAACTTGTGTTACCAAAAGGCCAAGTTCAAAGAGAAGCTTGGTGAGGTACTTGTAGCAGGGTGAAACAAACTTGTTATTGCAAAGGCTTAGTGTAGTTCACAAGTGAAAAAGGTGAAGTTCACATAGGAAAAGTGAGGATGGCTATTGATAGTCATGGCAAGGATTTTAGTGAAAATTATAGTAGGATGGAGGAAGATGTCAAGGAAAATGGCATGAAGATGAAGAGGATTCCTCAAGAGGAAATTGAATGAGAAATAGCTGAGATGAAAGAACAAATTAGCGTACTAATGGAGCTTCTACAAGAAAATGCAAGAATATGTGGATGGAGAATGAAGAACGAGGTGAAATGGGCTATTAAAAAAAATGCAAGGAAACTAAGGAAGAAGATGAGGCATGTAATGAGAATCTAGTTGTAGGAAGAGGAACTCCAAATAACCGAGTATAAGGAAGAAAAAGTTTACTATTCAGAACCAGATCAAGGACCATTGCTTGGGGAATATAATGATGAGGAGGACTCAAATCAACATGAAGACCTTCAGATGGAGATATCATAGGATGATTTTTGTATGCATACATATATTGTTGTAGTAAACAGAGAAAAGTTGCCTTATGAAAATAGTCAGAAAGAGGACCAGAGATATGAAGAGAATCAATCATATACCATGCTTGAAGAGGAAGTTAAATTATTAGAGAAGTTGATGAAAGAACCCAAGAATGACATTTTCTTTCATTCAACACAAGAGGGTGATAACATAAACGAGAAGAGTCCATCATGTGAAGCAGGAGGTGACAACCTTAGAAATGCAGGTTTAAATGCAAAATTGAGAACGCTAGAAAAATGGTTGGACAATCGAGGATAGAGTGTGAAGTAAATGAAATTATATTCAATTACAACAATTCAAAGGAAAATAAAGACAAGTTTTCCATGAAGGAAATACAACACTTAGTGAACGACAACAATAATCAATCCCAACATAGATGTAACACCTTTTAAAAGATGAAGGAATGCATGAAATGACTAAGGAAACTTCAAACATCAAGATGCTAGTGGAAAAAAACAACAACAATGTTCCAAGGAAGCAGTAATTCATACAAGACAAAGGAGAAGTTGGACATCAAAATTGAAGCGATGAGGAAGATGATGTTGAAAGTGCCTCAAAAGAGGTTTATTGAAAAGATAAAAAGGAAGAATGATAGTGATTGCAAATGACTGAAGGAAGATGAGAACTACAACATAAATTTTGGAAGCCTAGAGGCTAGAAGAAGACAACAACAAAACAACAACATGACTGAACAAATGCTCAACGAAAAATTACAGTTTGGGATCTTGCAGGAGTTTAATCTATTTATGAAGACATATGGTTAGAAGACCATGAATTTCTTTTACCCGGGGAGTATGATGCATGAGCATCTAACCTAGGGTTTCATTTCACCAAGGGAGTGGTTTCTAAAGTTAGATTTAATTGTTTAGTTTGAATGTATTTTTCTATGTTTCTAGGACAATTGTATGAGAATGATAATTATTGTAATTAGTGTTAACACTCAGGTTGTCCCTAAGCTCCTGAAGGGATACAGCCGAGGTAACCACAAACCAATCTTTGGACTGCAGGTTCTAGCCCACCTGCAATCAGAGAGGGCTCTCTCTTGATGATTTAGCTTTGTTGATGATGATTTTAGACTAGTTATTGGGTTCAAGGGGTTTTGTTTGTGTTTGGGTGGAAGGAGGATGCTTTCAAGTGGAGAGGCAATGCATAGTGTGATAAGTTTCAAACCATTGGGCATGGAGTCGTGGAGTAAGACTGTTGTTGCGTTTTCTTGGTCACAAGAGGAAAGAGGGGCAAGGTAGCTGCTCATGAAACAATACTCAAGTTGAATGAAGATGGATTGCAGGCTAAGGAATGAGAGGCAACTAAGAATCTCTCAATCAGGTTAGTAGAGGGAAAATGAACGAGCCCTATTTAGGAGCAGCTAAGAATTCCTAAATAACAGTCATTCATATGTGAATTAGAGCAAATATGAGCCATAAGGAATTCATATTTATGCCTAAATCAAGAGGAAAACATTAAGAAGCCACAGAAACTGAGCATAGAGTGCAGGTAAGAAAATTCTAAACTAGACTTTTGTTCTGTGACTTGAGCATAATATGTGAAATTGAATTAACAGAGGTAAGAAGTACTTATTGATTCATAAAACAGCACAAGATTTCCCTCATTCACTCTTCAGAAACATTAACAACACATCAGACAATCCATTCTCCAAGCTTTCAACAATCTCTGATTATGTAAAACATATCAGATACAGAGCGAGTCTCTCTTGGAGTTCTTTGCAAACCAACCGACCAACCAACCCTTATTACATTGTTTAGGGCTGTCTTTATAGTGAAAATATCTAAGAGTATTTATTACAGCTGACCTAAACAGGTCTGCAGGAAAAATCTTTTTAAACCTAAACTTGTGCTGAAATTAAATGCAAGTAAATATCTATTGAGCTGCGCCAGAAGCAGCTGGATTAGAAATGAGTTAATATGGTGTCCTTGGTGGCTCGATGCATTGTTTCTACAATAACTGTGCTTTGAGCTTTGGTCCATTGATCTTATGTGACTTCGATGTGCACTAACTGTGATTTGAGAGCCATTAAATGGCTTTTACTATTTCTTTGACTTGCTGGGGGGCTCTTTAATGTTTTATCAGCTTCGAGCACTGAAAAATTCTTCACTGATACACTTTGCCGCAACACTGATACACTTTGACATGAGTTTTGGCTTCTTTCTGCTTCTGATACTCTTTTAAACTGCTAAATCGCCCTTTTTCTGCCATTTCGAGGCAAAAACAACTGCTGAAAATAAAGATTCCCCATTTTGGCCTATTTCTCGTAGCGATGTGCGATTATCGAAAACTGCCTCAGATTTTGAATCCGGGCTTCCGTTGCATCGATTTCGCACTTTCCCGCTTTTTTTGGCGGGTGACATCAGCATGACGTCAGTGGTACGGCGGATGATGTCAGCAGTGGGACCCATTACGGAGGTGACGTCAGCAGGGTGACGTCAGCGGGGTGACGTGGTAGTACGGCAGGGTGATGACGTGGTAGTACGGTGGTAGTGATGTGGCATAGGACACGGTGGCAGGAGGCCGATGCAGGCTGATGACGTGGTGACGACGTGGCAGTGTGATGTCATTCGGAGGAGGCGGTATCCAGTTTGTGGCGCACCGCTTTTGCGCAGAAGCAGTTTCGGAAGGGGGGGCTCCGCCACAACCGGGAGGGTGACGAGTGGCGGGAGTACGACGAGAAAACCGCCCATCTCCCGGACGCTAACCCTCGGCATATCGGGGCAGGAAAAGACCCGCCCACCGTACATCTCGGGCGCGACAGATCTGACGGCTGGCGGGACAGATAAGGCGGTGGAGGGATAAGGACGGGGCCCGCACGCCATTTATTTTTATTTAATTCGGCGGAGGGGGAAAAACCTTAGAAAAGTGGGTTTTGGGTTATATATAAGCGGGGTTAAATTATTTACATGCGGGACTTTAGGAAAAAGGGAGGAGCATGGGTCTTGTAGGGTTAGGATTAAGGGGAAATGGTTATTAGTGTGACCAGATGTCAAACTAAAACCAGTTAGGACACGGATGGGTTAGTAGGAGCCCCAGATGGACTACTGCTTCCCAGATTTGATAAACATGGCTATAGTGCCAGGGGATGGGAATATGTACATAGGGGGGTTATTAACATGGTTTTAGTAGAGGGAGGGGAGATAGATAGGGAGCTACATAGTAAAATTAGTAGTTAATATGATCACTGATAAGAAAGCGCTAAGTACGTGAATCTTAGGCTATTGGGGAAAAATGGTTCATAAAGGAAGTATGAACATTCCTTGAGTAAAGCAGATCTTTACCAAGGTAAATGATATGGAAAATGATGAAACTAAGAGGTATCAAGCAGATCTTGACCTCTTTAGGCAAATTAGTGAGTGATTTAGGGAATAAGGAAGAAGGGGGAAGTTAGTCATGCCTCGCTTGAGCTCCTCCATATGAAAACTGCCTGATAATTGTGACCTAAATAGATATGACACTTGAAAACATGAAATTGATCACAAATCAACATTCTGCAACCTCAAAACTACCTACCCATCCTAGTTACCTAGCATTTTTTCTTCTTTTTGGTTGGGTGCACTTAGACGTGCAGACCCTGACTATCCTTTTTTCTTTTGACTGCCCTCCTATCTACATCTACACTTATTTCATCCAGGGGCTCAGATTAAGCTGTTGAGCACCCTTGATTCTCTACCTGTCTAAGAATCTGCCAAGATTAAGCTGTTTGGACAGATAATGATTCTCTATATTCTACAACAGGAAATTGAAACCTAGGGATACCAAGATTAAACTGTTTGGACCTCCCTTTAACTGAAAATTCTTCAAAAATGGAATAGCACATCAAAATTGGAACACAGCAGTGGCATTTAGACTAGCACACTCTCATGGCATCCTTCTTTGGCCTCTGTAGCAAATATGGAACATTGCAGCATGCAGAGTGTGACATATTTGGCATGTAAAAATGTCAATCATGAAAGATGAGTAACCTGCTGCAGCAGGAGGCTAACAGTGGCTCCAGTTGGGGATGGCTTTTCCTTGTGAAAAGCCAAGAACAACAGGTCAGACTGCCTTGATCTTCTATTGTTATTGTAGGTTGAAATTTCTTAGTGTTGACTGTTAGTCCCTTGAAACTCTGGAATGAGAACAACACTTTCCCTCAACTGAATTGCTTGTGAACTGTATAGCACTGCCTGCTTTCTTCTGCGTGCTCTGTCATCCGGACTGTTACACAAAAATAAAACAAAGTGCTGATACATACAAACATTTATGTACAGACATGATACCGCTGGGTTATTCTCAACAAAAGGGATCATGATAATGCTTTAACATTTGGCCATTTACAGGGCCCTCTTCAGCTGTGCTACCATCTACAGATTTGAGGAAATATGTGTTATTGCCTTGCACAACGCTGATAATGAATGGACGTTTCCAAAGAAAATCAAATTTTGCATGTTTTCCCTTGTCTTCTCTTCGTGAGTCCCACCTTAGAACTTTGCTGCCAACATAGAAGTCCTTAGCCTTAGCTTTCTTATCAAACATCCTTTTGAGTTTCTCTTGCAAAATTTGAGCTCTGTCATACACTTGCTCTCTGGTTTGCTGAAGATGAATGGTCTGATTAATTCTTCTTTGAATGTCATTTGGTTCAGCCTGAATCTCCTGTAACAGTTTGATAGTAGGAATGCCCAAATATGAAGGAAATCTGTCTTCCATACCATATACTAGCTCATAAGGGCTCATCCCAATGGATCTCTTGGTTGAAATTATGTCTACCTACAGGGCATTTGTGAGCTTCCTATGCCAGTTCTTTTTGTTTTCTTCCAGCACTTTCTTTATGATGTTGATGAGGCTTTTATTGGATGATTCGGCCAAGCCATTACCCTGAGGGTAGTAGGCTGTAGAGTGGCCCAAGGTAATGTGAAATTTATGGCAGAATTTGATCATCTTTCTGGATTTGAAGGCAGCAGCGTTGTCAGTGATGATCTTCTCAGGGCAGCCAAATCTGGAAAGGATATTGCCCTCAAGGAACTAGATAATAGTGGAGTCATTGGCTTGCCTACATGGGATGGCTTCAATCCACTTGGTGAAATAGTCGGTGGCTGTTAAAATCCACTTGTGCTGGCCTGAAGAAGAGGGATGGATTTCACCAATGAAGTCAAGGCCCCATTGTTGAAAAGGTTTTTCGGTTGAGATGGGCTTAAGGGGCAAAGGCATCAATTTTCTTTTCCCTTCAAAAATTTGGCATTTGTGACATGATATAGCAAATTTCTTGACATCTGCAAATAGAGAGGGCCAATAATAACCAGCCCTTAAAATCTTGTTAGCAGTAGACTTCCAATATAGATGTCCTCCACAGTCCCCTGCATGGAACTCTTTCATGATGTTGTTAGTTTCATTTATGGTTAAACAGTTCAGCAAAATTCCTTTATGATTTTTCCAAAACAGGGCACCATCTAAGACACAAAACTTTGATGCTTTCATCTTCAAAAATGTCTTTTTGGTTCTGGACAACCCTGGGGGAGCACACAGGTTTAACAATACAAAGCAAATATCAGCATACCATGGGGATTGTAAAAATGTTTCACTGATCTATGGAGTTGCCAGCCCCTGTTCATTGTCTAGTTGGTTAATGTCTAAGGCCTGAAAATTTGTTTCGGACATTAGCTTGGCTAAACCTTGTCCCTTTATCAGCTTGGTGGGTTTTATCTCAATGTCATATTCAAGAATACTGGCAATCCACTTGCCTCTTTTGCCTTCTAGTCCTTCTTGAGTTAATATGTCTTTTACAACAAAGTTTGGGACATAGGCAATCACATGTGAATATAAAATATAAACCTTGAAGTCTTTGATGGCCTTAACAAGGGCATAGGCCCGCTTTTCCATAATTTGATACTTCAATGGTGCATCTCTTAAGGCTCGGCTGAAAAATGCAATTGGCTTTTCATTTCCTTGATCATCTTTTTGCAAAAGGATAGCTGCTATAGTGTGATCTGAAGCAAAGGAGAAAATGATAAAATCTTTGTCAAATTGTGGACTTGTGAGGACAGGCGTTTGAGTCAAGGCAGCTTTGATACTGTCAAAAGCTTGCCTGGTTTCAAGAGACCATCTTACCTTGGCATCCTTTTTTAACATGTTGCTTAACAATCTTATCAGTTCGGCTAAATTTGGGATAAATCTCCTTAGGAAATTGATCTTTCCAAGGAATGCTTGCAACTCTTTTATGTTTCTTGGGTAGGGAATTTGGAGGATGGCTTGGATCCTTTCCGGATCAATTCTAATACCATATTTTGAAATGATGTGGCCTAGCAACTTACCTTCCTCAAGGCCAAACAAGGACTTCTTGGGGTTTAAGGAAATGTCATATTTCCTGCATGTCATGAAGATTTTCCTTAAGTGTTTGAGGTGCTCTTGATCAGATTTAGAGAAAGGGGTTAAGTCATCAAGATAGACAAAAAGGAATTCATGGATTTCCTTGGAAAATGCAATATCCATTGCCCTTTGAAAGGTGGCACCAACGTTCTTTAGCCCGAAAGGCATTTCAACATACTTAAATGTTCCCCATGGTGTGGTAAAGGCTGTCTTGTCTGGGTCATCCGGGTGAACAAGTATTTGATTGAACCCTGAAAATCCATCTAGTAAAGAGATTCTAGATGACCCCACTACTCTTTGTAGGAGGTGGTCCATTTTGGGCAGAGGATAGTAGTATTTTAGAGAGACTTGGTTTAAGTTTCTTAGGTCTACACACAGTCTGATCTCACCTGATTTTTTCCTTGTAGGAACCAGATTGGATACCCATTCAGAAAATCTGATGGGTGCTATGATACCTGTTTCAAACATTTTCTTCACTTCCTTTTCAATGAGGGGAAGAAGCATAGGGTTTATTATTCTAAGTTTCTGCTTGAATGGTTTTTGATTTGGTTTTAAGGGGATGGTATGTAGAATCACTGAGGTGTCATAGGACTTCAAGTCCTCATAACTCCAAGCAAATACATCTTGGAACTCTTTGAACAAATCCACATACTTTGGTTTTTGACCAGGGGGTAGATTTTTGGATAATTTAATCATTTTGGGCTTTTCTGTTGTCCCTATGTTTTATTCTTCTATAGCAGCATCTAAAGGCTCCATTTTTGGCTTTTTGGGCACATCATTGTCATCAAACATGTCTTCTAATGGAGTGAGGCCAGCAGGCAAAAAGTTATTCTTTAGATCAATGAACTCGGCCTCTGCTTTGGTTGTTTCCTCTAAATGCATTTGTTTAAGCTCTTCTATGTTTACATTGTCAAAAACAGTTGGGTTAAGGATTTGTTTTGCTTTTGCAGCTGTTACAGCCTGCTATTTTTCATTTGTTTTTTGTTGGGAATCATTCATGGCCTCCATGTCAATGTTTAAATTTGTAAACTCGCCCTCAAGAGTGAGGAAATTGTTAATCTGGGCATCATTTTCAAATACTTTCCAATCTTTAATGTTGCTCGGGACAGCAGGCCTATGTTTTATCTCAGCAGTAAAATGGTGATTTGGCTCAAAGGGAAGCTTGCATGTACTAGCAAAAGTAGCTAGGTTGTGTGCATGTATGTTATGGTTTCTAGAAATCTTGGCAAGCTCATATTTAGTGAAGGTATTAAGTATTTCTGTGGTAGCAGCCCTATAGGCCCTCATTCTATTGTCATTAGTAACAAAGTTACCTTTCATTTGTTGTATGATTAAATCAGAGTCACCTAGAATGGACACTTTTGTAGCTCCTAGAACTTTGAGCAATTTTAGGCCTAAGAGGAGAGCCTCATACTCTGCCATGTTGTTGGTACATCTGAAATTTAGTCTGTAAGCATGGCCTTCTGCATGATTTTCATGTGTTTTGTGAATCCATACACCTGCCCCTGCTCCTAACTTGTTGACAGAACCATCAAACTCTAAATACCATGTAATTTCTTGCTTTTGGTTTGTATTAAGAGTTTCAGTTATTTTAGGATTAGACAGATTTAAAATTTCTGTTTGAGGAGGTTCTTCTTGTTTGTTGGTTGCCTTGATTGTTGTGACCATATCATGGGCATGGGCAACTGATTCCTCGTTTATGCATGTGTCTAGCTCAAAATCTAGAGGCTTCTCATTAGTTGAAGGATTGGTGTCATCATTAAAAAGAATAAACGAATCCATATCAGAATGGATTGAGTAAATTGGAAAATTTTGGGGCTTTTCCTCACTACTCACCACATACTTCATGAGTGTTTCTCTATACAGTCTCTTTGGTTTTCCAAAGACAGATATAGTGGCATAAGAGAGGTCAAGTTGGAGGGATCCTTGGAGTTTTTCTCCCCATGATCTTGATAGGAGCATGCCATATTTTGTCGGAATATTAGCAACTACTACATCCATTAGGATTGTCTTGTTGGGAAGTTGGACTAGAGACACACAAAGGTCTTAGATTAAGCCTAAACACTTGACCTGACTTGAGTCAAAGGAGTTTAGATCTTTGTAGGGTCTTGTGACATCAAGGTTTAGCTTTTCCATTACAGCTTTGGGCATAAGATTGTGTGAGGCACCTGAGTCAAACATAGCATTATGCAAGATTTTTGTCATTATGTGCAGACTGACATAAAAGGGTGGAACAGATCCATATGTGATTTTGCATTAACTTTCTTGACCAAACAGCAGCTCAGGGTATCCATCTAAAAACATTTACATCATCCTTGACCTCTGGCATTTGAAGTGACTTTGAATTTGTTGCCTATAAACATCATGCTTGGCAAGTTCTGAGAGGGGGATGGATATCTTAAGTTTTCCAATCTCTGCTTCTAAATTAAATGGTTTCTCCAATGGAATCTTTGCGTTAGTAGTAGCAGATTTCTCCTTTTCGAGAATATTTTCTGTGTTTTCCTTTTGATTATTTGCGTTATGGTGAATGACACTTTGTGGTATTTCTGTTTTGGGAATATTTTTAGGATTGTTGTTCAAATTTTTTGTCGAGGAAGAAGGAGGCAGAGGATGATCAATAGGAGGCTGTATGTTTGTTATGTCCTCTACAGTCACTTGGTGCGGGTTTGGGACAGAAATATCAGCTGGTTCTGTTATGATAACCTTGCCTTTAATCTTGTTGGGTTGTTTGCTGTCTTTTGTTTTGCTAGGTGCAGGAATATCAATGGTTCTTGTTCTCAGCTTATATTGTTTGTGGACCTCATACACAACAGAATCATAGCCTTGTTTAAAATCGAAATACTCTCCAGACTTAGTCTGAAGTTGATTTACATAATGTTATTCTTGATCTTCTTGAGTGAGAAAAATCTGTTGCTCATTTTTCGAATCTATCAAGTTCATATGAGTCTCTACTGTGGGCTCACTAGAAGTGGATGCCTTTGTGTAGTTTTCTTGGAAAGGAGGTCTTATATCACGGTCTGGGCTAGATCTACCAACGTTTGTGTTATGAGCTTTCCTGAAATTTGGGTTCCTTATGGTGTTAGGCTGTTGTCCTTCCCATGATGATTTCCTCTCAACACTTTCCACTCTATCTCCCAGCCTGTGCATGCCACTGATAATAGCATCTAGTTTTTGGTCTAAGGCTGAGGGTTCTTCCTTAAAGGTAGTTCTTCTCTCGGTTCTAGCTCTGTTTCTTTTGGAAATTAGGTTTGCCTCCACACTAACAGCAACATTTTTCATTTCTGCAAGGCTTTGAGGGGCTCTTTCCCTTAACTGATAAGCCATATCGGTATCAAAACCATCTGGGAATTTGTATAAAGCAAGATCAGGTGGAGGTCTTAAGTTCTGTTGTATTGCATTATAAACATTATTAAATCGTGCACAATAGTCCAAAACAGACTCCTGAGGGCCTCTTTTGATAGTTTCATATTCAGATAGTATGTGCAAGGGGTCTTTCTTTTTCTCCCACCTGTTGATAAATGACTGGTATAAGACGTCTGGGTCTGCTATGGAATTGGCTGGAAGTGCTCTAAACCAAGTCCTGACATCACCTGTCAAACTTTGGACAAAAAACTTCATTCTCACACTATCATCGTCAATCTCATAGCTCTCAAAGTAATCCTGCATTTTCTTTGTATGCTGAAGGGCTGTGCAGGCACTTGTGCCATCAAAATAAGTTATTTTAGTCTGGTAATCCTGAGGCATAGCCTTGGGATTAGCAGGCAGTTGTAAAGATGCATATATGTTAGCCATATTAATAGGGATAAGTGGAACAACATGGATAAGTGGGACAACTGGAACAACTGGGATAATAGGAGTAGTGGTATGTGCAGTGAATGGAGGTGTGGAAACGGTACTTGGAGAAGTAGATGATGAACAAGGGGAAGTAGGGTTTGAACGAAACAGAACTTTGACAAGGGTTGAAAAACAACTAGGCTGAACTTTGACAGGGGTTGAAAAACAATTAGGCCGAACTGTTTCAGGACTAAAAGCAGTCAAACCTTCTTGCTGCTCTTGTTTTTTAAGGATCTTAGGGATTATATTGGGATTTTCAAAAGCAGCTGGGGGATTTGGGTCTGGATTTGATCTTGTATAACACGAATGCTTTCTGGGAGCCAGCTTCTAGCTTGTTTTTTGGGGATTTTTTCTAACAATATAGGCAGAACATAAACTTTTAAAGGTCAGATTCTTCCTCAACAGAGCTTCGGACTGGATTTGTGAGATTATCTGAGGAAGGTCCCCAGTGGAGTCGCCATTATGTTAACACTCAGGTTGTCCCTAAGCTCCTGAAGGGATACGGCCGAGGTAACCACAAACCAATCTTTGGACTGCAGGTTCTAACCCACCTGCAATCATAGAGGGCTCTCTCTTAATGATTTAGCTTTGTTGATGATTATTTTAGGCTAGTTATTGGGTTCAAGGGGTTTTGTTTGTGTTTGGGTGGAAGGAGGATGCTTTCAAGTGGAGGGGAAATGCATAGTGTGATAAGTAACAAACCATTGGGCATGGAGTCATGGAGTAAGACTGTTGGTGCATTTTCTTGGTCACAAGAGGAAAGAGGGGCAAGGTAGCTGCTCATGAAACAATACTCAGGCTGAATGAAGATGGATTGCAGGCTAAGGAATGAGAGGCAACTAAGAAACTCTCAATCAGGTTAGCAGAGGGAAGATGAATGAGCCCTATTTAGGAGCAACTAATAATTCCTAAATAACAGTCATTCATATGTGAATTAGAGCAAATATGAGCCATAAAGAATTCATGTTTATGCCTAAATCAAGAGGAAAACATTAAGAAGCCACAGAAACTGAGCATAGAGTGCACGTAAGCAAATCCTAAACCAGACTTTTGTTATGTGACTTGAGCATATGTGAAATTGAATTAACAGAGGTAAGAAGTACTTATTGATTCATAAAACAGCACAAGATTTCCCTCATTCACTCTTCAGAAACATTAACAACACATGAGACAGTCCATTCTCCAAGCTTTCAACAATCTTTGATTATGTAAAACATATTAGATACAGAGCGAGTCTCTCTTGGAGTTCTTTGCAAACCAACCGACCAACCAACCCTTATTACATTGTTCAGGGCTGTCTTTATAGTGAAAATATCTAAGAGTATTTATTACAGCTGACCTAAACAGTTCTGCGGGAAAAAGATTTTTAAACCTAAACTTGTGCTGAAATTAAATGCAAGTAAATATCTATTGAGCTGCACCAGAAGTAGCTGGATCAGAAATGAGTTAATCTGGTGTCCTTGGTGGCTCGATGCATTGTTTCTACAATAACTGTGCTTTGAGCTTTGGTCCACTAATCTAATGTGACTTCGATGTGCACTAACTGTGATTTGAGAGCCATTAAATGGCTTTTACTATTTCTTTGACTTGCTGGGGGGCTCTTTAATGTTTTATCAGCTTCGAGCACTGAAAAAATCTTCACTGATACACTTTGCCGCAACACGGATACACTTTGACATGAGTTTTGGCTTCTTTCTGCTTCTGATACTCTTTTAAACTGCTAAATCGCCCTTTTTCTGCCCTTTCGAGGCAAAAACAACTGCTGAAATTTGCCTCAGATTTTGAATCTAGGCTTCCATTGCATCGATTTCGCACTTGCGCGCTTTTTTTGGCAGGTGACGTCAGCATGACGTCAGTGGTATGGCGTATGATGTCAGCATGATGTCAGCAGTGGGACCCAGTACGGAGGTGACATCAGCAGGGTGACATCAGCGGGGTGACGTGGCAGTACAGCAGGGTGTGACGTGGTAGTACGGTGGTAGTGATGTGGCATAGGACACAGTGGCAGGAGGCCGACGCAGGCTGATGACGTGGTGACAACGTGGCAGTGATGTCATTCAGAGGAGGTGGTATCCGGTTTATGGCGCACCACTTTTGCGCAGAAGCGGTTTCGGAAGGGGGGGCTCCGCCATAGCCGGGAGGGTGACGCGTGGCGGGAGTACGACGGGAAAACCGCCCATCTCCCAGACGGTAACCCTCGGCATATCGGGACAGGAAAAGACCCGCCCACCGTAGATCTCGGGTGCGGCAGATCTGACGGCTGGCAGGATAGATAAGGCAGCGGAGGGATAAGGATGGGGCCCGCGCGCCATTTATTTTTATTTAATTCGGCGAAGGGGGAAAAACCTTAAAAAAGTGGGTTTTGGGTTATATATAAGCGGGGTTAAATTATTTACATGCGGGACTTTAGGAAAAAGGACGGAGCATGGGTCTTGTAGGGTTAGGATTAAGGGGAAATGGTTATTAGTGTGACCAGATGTCAAACTAAATCCAGTTAGGACACGGATGGGTTAGTAGGAGCCCTAGATGGACTACTACTTCCCGGATTTGATAAACATGGCTATAGTGCCAGGGGATGGGAATATGTACATAGTGGGGTTATTAACATGGTTTTAGTAGAGGGAGGGGAGATAGATAGGGAGCTACATAGTAAAATTAGTAGTTAATATGACCAGTGATAAGAAAGTGCTAAGTATGTGAATCTTAGGCTATTGGGGAAAAATGATTCATAAAGGAAGTATGAACATTCCTTGAGTAAAGCAGATCTTTACCAAGGTAAATGATATGGAAAATGATGAAACTAAGAGGTATCAAGCAGATCTTGACCTCTTCAGGGAAATTAGTGAGTGATTTAGGGAATAAGGAAGAAGGGGGAAGTTAGTCATGCCTCGCTTGAGTTCCTCCATATGAAAACTGCCTGATAATTGTGACCTAAATAGATATGACACTTGAAAACATAAAATTGATCACAAATCAACATTCTGCAACCTCAAAACTACCTACCCAGCCTACTTACCTAGCATTTTATATCTACACTTATTTCATCTAGGGGCTTAGATTAAGCTATTGAGCACCCTTATTTCTCTACCTGTCTAAGAATCTGCCAAGATTAAGTTGTTTGGATAGATAATGATTCTCTATATTCTACAACAGGAAATTGAAACCTAGGGAGACCAAGATTAAACTGTTTGGACCTCCCTTTAACTGAAAATTATTCAAAAATGGAATAGCACATCAAAATTGGAACACAGCAGTGGCATTTAGACTAGCACACTCTCATGGCATCCGTCTTTGGCCTCTGTAGAAAATATGGAACATTGCAGCATGCAGAGTATGACATATTTGGCATGTAAAAATGTCAATCATGAAAGATGAGTAACCTGCTGCAGCAGGAGGCTAACAATTAGATCTACTCTTTAGGAGATATCTTGAGAATATTTGGGAGAGCTAGAGAGATTTGAGGATTAGGTGAGGGTTTGTGGATAATGGGAGGATTTTTATGATCTAGAGAGATTCTTGGAGTTAGTTTAGGATAGGATTAGGTGAGGATTTTGTGGATCATGAGAGCATTTTTAGGATCTAGAGAGATTGTAGGAGTTAGTTTAGGATCTAAAACCAAAATTAGTTTTGGATTTACTTTTATAAATCTATGTAAGTCTATGAGCCATGTTAGAGTGGATAATGAGAGAAAGTGTGTAAGCAAGTGGTCAAGCACAAAATGATGCCTATATTGTGAATCTCGCCAAATTTTTACATATTTTAAAGTGAATAAAAAAGTGTTTTTTTTCTTTTTTCTTTCTAAGGTGTGTTTTTGTTTGATCTCTTTTGGTGTTAATGTATAATCATTTATTTGAGGGTGTCGACATGTTGACACCAATTGTGAAATCCTAGAGCCCAAAAACCTCCATCCTTATTTTTACTATATTTTATTTTATTTACTATTTTAAGTATTAATTTATTTTGTTTTTAATTTTTGTTTTTAATGTAATTTAAACATACATATATCCATTGGAAATCCATTAGGTTGTGAAAACTAGAGCCAAAATTATTTTATTCATTGTTATTAAATTAGTAATTTTACTTTATCTTATTTTTAGTTTTAGTTTTAATTTTTTTAATGTAATTTTACCATTAGAGAAGAATATCATGGGTGAAACCATGGTTTGCTAAAACACGTAAAGTGAGTTTAGATTAATTGAAATTAAACTAAATTTTCATTCAATTTAAATATTCAATTTAAAAGTTCCAAAAATGCCATTAAGCTAAACAGATTTTGCTCATTCAATTAAATTTTCAATTTAAACATTTGTTTTTACTTTAGAAAAATGCTTTAAATTGAATATTGGTAGACATTGAAGAAACATTTATCTGGTAACTATAATAATAATAAAAAATTAAGTAAATGATAAAAAAAACTCTATAATAAAAATTAAAATATTATTACAAAACCATATATATTTTAAGAAATCATAATATATATATATATAATATAATTTTATCTTTATTTAATTTAAAATAATCATATAAAACTACCAATTTCAAATAATATAATTATAATAATATATGTAAATTTAATTTTATCTTTAATTTTTATAAAAGAGATAGAACTTAACATTACTGTTTCCTTTTATTTTACTTATGTATTTAAGAAAATTATTTTTTTATTAAATTAAATTGAATTTAAATTTTTAAATTTTTTATTTGTTTTTTAAAACCCATGTTTTTAACTATATTTATTATATTTAAAATAATAATAATAATAATTAAAAAAAAAATCATTTATATTAAATTAAATTCATTTGTCATTTACTCGATTTAAACAAAACACCTTTAGATACTTTTTAACTAACCGAAAATTAAAATTGAAAAAGCAAACCATTAATTGATTATAGTAATTCTAAAGAAGCAATACAATTTCCTAATAGCATTTAGCTTAAATGAACTAACCTTAATCTGATTAGGGCTCAGAGAAATCTTTTTAAATAAAGAATGGAAAAGAAACCAATTGTTTTCTTTTAACTCTTATCATCAAATTATTAAAATTTATGGCATGTATTGCAAATAGCGTCATGATAGATGGCAATATTAAAGATGATTTCTATTATTCTGAAGAGGGCATTATGAGTTGTAGGCGGAGTTACAATAAATGACAATATTAAAGATTATTTATACTACTCTCAATAGCTCATTATGAGTTACACGTAGAGTTATCATTATCTGCCTTCGACCTAAGTAATGGAAACCTCATTTCTGAAAGAAGAAAGGAAAGAACTATGGGAAAATGTTGATAATGATGTTGCCGATGTACTTGATAGTGCTGCTGCATCCTTCCCATTGAAAGCTAAACTTTCCTCTTTCTGTGTAACGCGCACAAAGCCAGGTATGGAAGGGGTGGGAAACGTGATAGAATTCGATAAAAGCATCATAGAAGACATGAGCGACCTTGCTATTGCATCAACCTAGGCACATAAGAGACCAATGTGAATGCATCTCATGACTTGCTCCTCAGGACACATTAGGTCACCTAGCGTTAAATCCATTGTAATTTGTGTCCAAAGCTTGTCCTCTGGTATACAACCCCTTACCTACATCAATACAAAACACTAATGAGCTAGGGTTTCAACCAAGCAATTTAATGATTAATATGATGAAAAATGCCATAACTTTGTAACAAAATTTGCATCTCTCTAGGTAGATTGAGATCAATATTTTTTCTACTAAAATCTGGCCTTGCCCTGACTTTGGCACAAGGAGTTCCCCAAATTGCAATACATGTGGGATCACACTCTCTGCATCTTACTTAGGATTAGCCTTTAGTTGTTTGGGGAAGCGGAATGTTGACAAGAAGAGATCCTCTACCGTGTTCCCAATTGAAAATCGAAACAGATTTCAGGTAAAGCACGACAATTAAAATAATTCAAATTTCGTGAAAGATGTGTCCATACATGAATGGAATGCTATGGGGCCTACACGAACGACATGCTAGGGGGACTGAACATCATGGAGGGCATAGCGGCGGTCGACTAATGGCGACGGGCCAAAGACCTCTGGCGACCGGAGAGAAAACTCCCAGCAATGTCACATCAGCGGGGAAAGAAGAATTTTTTTTTTCCAAAAAGTCGCATTATAGACTATGCCAAAGATAACGAGGTCTCTTGATTTTTTGGAAACTTTTTTTTCCCTGCTGATGCCAACACCATTTTGCATCTGCCTCGAGGTCTGACAATGAACGAACAGGAGTCGGCGACACTATCAGGATGACTTAATTAAAACATTGCGTGATACCTACCAACCGGCATAATCCTCAATTTGAAATTTGAGTGCTAAGCAAAGCACTACATGAATGCACATGCCGCGGAGGTTGGCTTCATGGTGTGTTTTTTTAGGGCTGGGTGCTACTGGAAGACTACCCCTTCGATTTTTTCTAAATATACACTGTATTTTTGCAATAATATAGCTATTCTGTTGTTGCTTTTGCATTGATTGTTTGTTGGCTTTGATGCAGGTTCGAAATCTTGTTTTTGCATTGATAGCTAGTTGGTTTTGACACAAGGCCTCAATGTCCTATACAATGGGTGGGATGTCAATATGTATGAAATCTTTTGAGAAAGTCGTCTATCTTGTTTTAATAGATCCAGAAAAGATGATGTTGTGAAGTAAATGGATGGACTTATTCTTCGAGGCCAGCGCAGTTAAGGAAGTTATGCCTGATCCAGCTAACATTTTGGAATTTGTATCTGCAACAAAAACCAGATCTGCCTCACTTGCTGCTGGGAATTACCAAAAGCCACAGAGGTCTAATAAAATATAGAGGAGATAGCTAGGTTATATTTAGATGAATTTTTTTTGCAATATGGTCTTCTTTTTAAGTTGTCTAGCTTAGCTTGAACGTTCTTATGTTCATCGATTTTTCGATGTCTTGGTGTTTCATTTCAGTTTTCTTTCGTATCTGTTTTCACTGACAAAATAAAATTAAAAAGCGAATATGATTAATTTCAATCTGTGGCGATCTCTACTATCTTTTTTTTTAGTACGAAAAAGCACAATTTGTATTAATATCAGAGTAAAGATTTACATATGTCAGCTAATGTTCATAACATAAACCATTTTGGCATTGTTTGTTAATTAAAACAGGCTGTAATAGCAAGTGCCTCATAACCTCGAAAAGAAATTACAAGTGACACAGCTATACCCTAATTAAACTATGTATAAGGAGCTGAAAGGTCATAAGCTAGATACAAAATACAGCCGGTAGAGGTATGCCTATTTTAGGAAACTATACAGTCTTGTTGAAAAAATACACCATGTACGAGGGGAAGAAAGAAGATGAAGGATGGAGTCTCGCCTCTTAGAGGACACTGTTTATGCCCAGTGGCTAGGCAACCGATTAAACTCAAACAAAAACAAAACCAGACTTCAGTAGAGCCCAAGAGAGAGCCTATATTCCTGGAAAAAGAAGGTCCTATATGACATAGGTGTTGTTCTCCCAATTGATTTCCATGTACCATTTACCAGGTTTTTGACATATACCTTTTTTTGATAGGTTGTCTGCTTGCATATTTTGGGATCTGCCTATGTGCTGAATTGTGAAGCCATTTTGAAGTTGCCAAAAGATCTCTATTCTCTTCATCCATCCTTGTAAAGAAGGGGTGTTAATGGAAGCCTTTCCTAAAACATGGTCAATTATGATCTTGGAGTCTCCATATACATGTAAGAAGGGGATATTTAAGAAATCGTTGAACCACAATAGGCCCCAAAGAGCCATTGCTTCCGCCTTGTTGTTGGTGCCATTTCCTCCATTCCAGAGAATATTGTAGGTTAGTTGTTCAGATATGGATATCTAAACCCCACAAACACAACCCTTTTTGTGTTGCGGCGTCAAAAAAACCCATTGGATACATTAACAGTGAGTTAATGTGCACACGGGGATTGTTACTTGGCTGATTGGGTTGGGGAAAAAACACTGTAATTTGTTACAATTCTATGAAAGCCCTGCTGGAAGTCCTGTCTAGTGTTTTGGAACAAGTAATTGTTTCTCCATTTCCAAATTGCCCACATACTGATTAAAGGAATGGATTTCCAGGGGAGCTTATGTGTACCCCCACCATTCCAGTGAATCCTTGAAGGATGAATGCAGTATAAAACGAAAGCCAAAATATTTAGATAAATTTTTCCATACTTGGGAGGTGAGTTTACATTGCAGGAAGATGTGGTTTTTGTTTTCGGCGTCGCATTTACAAATACAATAGATACCTGGCCCTTGCTAGTTTCTTTTCTGTAAATTCTCCCAAATGAGGTTCTTGTTGTGAAAAACCAGCCAAGAAAAAATGATGATTTTGTTTGGAATTCTTGTTTTCCAAAAAACCATGGGAAATTGCAATATTGATTGAAGTGTTGGTACTCTGGAGAGCGAGCGATAAGTGCCAGCGACAATGATATTATCAGTCTTCATCTTACCTTTCCATGTGACAAAATCTTGAGGTTTCGTACAACAAATACCAATGTTTTTCATATTTGTTATGATCTTGTTCCATTATTGGGCCACTTGACCATTTAGGCCAATGTTGTGTGCTTCCTTCCAATTCGGTAAAAGGCCTTGCCAGCCCGCTATAGCTTGACCCCATAAAAAGTTCTCAGTCCATGAAGGATATTTTTCATGTTCTCTGGAATGGAGCATTCCTCCCCTCCACCAAGTATTAGATCCACAACTATAAGAATATTTTTTCCATTCTAGAATCTCCATGTAAGTTGTTGAAAGAAATAGTTCTCCATTTCCCGGAAACTTTTCCAGACAGTTGAGCCGTATTTGATGCCTATGGTTCCTTTCCTATACTACTATCCGAAGTCTTTGTTACCTAGTTACCTTTTTTGAATGGCATTACTCCAGGTGTTTTTCCCAAATAATCCTCTCCATAAGGATTTCATCAATAAAGCTCCTCCAAATCTGTGAAGATCCATAATCTCCCATCCCCCCAATTTTGTTGGAAGAGTAATGTTGTCCAACTTGGTGAGATGATATTTCTTCATTTTGTGGCAGCCTCCCCATATGAAGTTTGTTGTGAGGCGATTTAGCTCCTTGACAATGGCCGCAGGGATATGGTCTAAGTGAGCCCAATATACAGTAAGTTGTGCTAATATTGCTTGGGCAAGAATAACTCTCCTGCCCAATGAGAGACATCTGAACTCCCATCAAGATATCCTTTTATAATAACTATCAATGATCCATTGTCAGTGAGCGATATTGTAGCAACTAGGTTTTAGATGGTATTTGAGGTATTTCACTCCCCTTTGAATTGGTATTTCCTTGATGTGATATAATCCTTCAATATATTCAATGGTTTCCATGTCGCACTTCCCATGATAAATTACAGACTTTCCTTCATTTATCTATAGTCCTGTAGCGCTAGTAAATTTCTTTAGAATATTAAAAAGACATAGCCACGAGAAGCAGCATAGCATACCCAAGATCAATATGTCATCTACAAAGAGACTATGTGAGATGTTGTTGTTGTTGCTTATCATCAGTGGTCGAAATTGATCCTCCATTACTTCTCTTTTTATGTGCAGGCTTAGGCAGTCCATTGCCAGGATGAATAATAGCAGGGATAGAAAGCATCCTTGCCTTAGTCCTCTAGCAACGCGAAAGAAATTCGTTGGATGTCCATTTATCAGGATGGTGTAATTTACCTTATCAACACATGCCATTATCCAGTTTATACATATGGGACTGAGTCCAATTTTGGTAAGGACGCATCTGAGGAAGCCCCAATCCAAGTAGTTGTAAGCCTTCCTTAGATCAATATATTAGATGGCCACATCTAAATTTTTGGTGTGAATAATATGCATACTTTCCTAGGCATTTGCAATAGCATCATAGATGAGTCTGTTTTTGAGAAAGCCATGTTGTTCCTAAGAGATGAAACGCGAGAGAGTATTTCGCAATCTGCTAGCAATAACCTTTGAGATGATTTTGTATATGGTATTACACAGGGAGATGGGCCTAAGATCCGAGAAAGTATTAGCATTGTTTTTCTTTGGGATGAGAGCTATGTATGTGGATGAGATGCGTTGAAGAATTCTACCCGTTATTTTGGATTCATCAACCATACTCAGAAGGTCCTTCTTTATGAGTTCAAAGAAATGTAGGACGAGTTCGATCGTCCATCCATGTGGACCTGGACATTTATCCCACTTGAAAGATTTCAGCACTTCCAAGAGTTCTTCCTCAGTGATTGTCATGTAGAGTTCTTCATTTTTCTCATCCTTGAACATTGTAGGATAGGTCTCAATTCCCCAGATAATATCTTCTGCCATTATATTTTCATTTCTGTTATATGTTTCCTGGAAATATAGTACAGCCGCATTGCATATATCATCTTGAGTTTGATATGTTTTTCCATCCCCGTCCCTAATCTCCCAGATCGTATTTATGTTGTGGTGATGGTTTGCATATTGGTGAAAGAATTTTGTATTGCGATCTCCCTTCCTTATCCAGATTGCCCTGCTTTTTAGTCTCCAGGAGGATTCTTCAATAGACAATATTTTTTTTTTCCTAGATCCCAGAGCTTGTATATGGAACTGGATCTTCACGGGGAGGCATTGAGTGGACATTTTCAAAAAGATGCTATCCATTTCCTTTTGGATATCTTTTAGTTCTTTCCTATTTGCTTTTTGCTTTTGTTTTTGCCAGGGATTTACTTCCTCACACAGAGAATCTAATTTGTCAATGAGATTCTAAGTGGAAGAGGAGTTTGTAGGAGGAATATGTCGTCCCCAGGACTCCTGCACAAGCTCATTGAACTTCAGATCTTCTAACCAGGATCTATTAAATTGGAAAGGAAGACCCTTGCGGATTCTAGTGTTCCTCCATTGCAATGAGATGGGTCTACGGTTGGAAGTGAAGTTACTGATGATTTCCGTGCAAAAATCTCCCATTCTCAATCAACTTCTCATGGGCTAAGAAGCAATCCAGTGTTTTGGCCACATATGTTGTTCTAGATCGGCCATTATCCCAAGTAGGGGCAATTTTAGTAGGGAAAATGTCCACAAAATTGTGTGATAGTAAGGCATCTTGAAAAGGGCCGGCCAAAGGGTCTGCCTTCCTACCGCATCCCCATACTTCATCACTACTTAAAGTGCAGTTCAAATCCCCCGCAATGATAAGGGACACCAATTCCATCATTTCATCGGAGAAAACACGATTCCAGCGAGTGAATCGGTTCTTATAGGGAGCATATACATTGAGAATATGAACATTTCCAGGTATTTCGCGACATCTAGCTTCTAGTAGAATACCTGCAAAACAACAGAAAGCCTTAACCAAGACCTAGGATGGATCCCATAAGGCTACCAACCCCCCTGAGAGGCCAGAGGAATCAGTTGCAGAAATGTGCCAATTCGTAAACATTTTCTGAAAATATAAAATAGTCTCATAACGATTGTGCATAGTTTCTTGTATGAGAATGATAATTGGATGTAAGAAATAGAACAAATTTTTGAGAGCTATGAATTTGGGTTCAGCTCCCAGCCCCCTAATATTTATGGATATAATACGGGTCATGGGAGGGGTTCGATGAGCTATCTTGCTCTAAGAGTCCCAGGGGAGGAAAGGTCTGTAATAGGAACATCAATGAGGAAACAGTCCAATAGAGAGGTGAGAGGGATGTTGTAGTTTCTTCCACGGAAATTTTTTTTTCCTCGGTTTTGTTTCCGACGAATAGTTATATTGCTTGCCAAATTAGCGTTGATGTGAGGGGAGGGGGATGATTTTGATTTATGTATAGTGAGGGAGTGCAAATATAGATTCTTTTTTTCAGAAGGAAGTCCAGGTCACTTCCTATAGAGTTCGAAGTGGACGCAGTAGGTGAGTTTGGAGGAGTGACACAAGGGCAAGGTCCTTTGTCCTTTGTTAGGCAGCTGGATGTGATAGGAGAGGGGGTAGGAGAGGGTATGTATGCTATGTGCGAGGAGGAAGGAATATTATGGTAAAGATGTGAACTCGAAAGTGGAACATGTATTTCTTGGCAGGGGGGTAAGTTCCGGCGGAGGGGGGGAACAAGGGTGAGTTGGAGCTCCCATAAAAGGTGAGTTCGACTTTCCATAGATATTTGGGGATGATGCAATGGTAATAGGGGAAGTTTCAATAAAGCCTACAAAAGGAGGATGGAAAGAGGAAGAGTTTTGAGAATTACCTAGTTGTATCGCTTTTTGGTATTGTGACGCCATCCTTTGACCATTTCTGCTTGGCCGCTCCTTTTCAGAGTTTGTCAGCTTTATTATGTTGTAACATTTGTTTCTGTGTATGTAGCCTCCTGGACAAAGTGGGCATTGTTCGCGCAAATGTCCTGTTCTGTGGCAGAAAGAGTAATGAAAAGGCACCCCCTAGTAATCCAGCGTCTGATGGAGATTGATGTTCTCCCAATGGAGATTGATATGGTCAGGAAAAAAGCCACAATATTCCTTCTTTATGAGTATCCATGCTACTCTCGCCTTTTGCACCTAGGCATTTCAGGTCCACATATACGAATTTCCCAATGGCGTTTCATATGTCTATTAGTGCTTGCTTTGTCCATAATTGTATTAGCAGTCTGGGTAATTTAACCCAGATTAGTTTGTTGATGGGAGTATTGTCCAAGGGATTATAGTCGATGTACCAATTATGTAGAGCTAGGAAGCTCCTTCCATGAACCCAAGGGATGGATCTGATTGTCTCAAGATTTTATTGACTGAGAAAATGGAAACTGTACCATCTTTTCATGAGTCTAACTATCGTGGGCAAATAGCCAAGCATGGATTTCCACTTTCTACCAAGCCAAATTTTCATCTGAAAATCCTCCATGTCCAGGAAATACCATCGGCCAACTAAGGCTCGCTTCTATAAACTGATAACGCGATCTACAGGGTGGCGCTGTCGAGGGCTATAGACGGGGTGGCGGAGTGATTTTAATGGGACGATGTTTTTTTTTTCGATCACAGCATGCATGTTTGCCACCCTGTAGTGATTGTCGAGGAATTTTTTTCGATCACAGCATGCATGTTTGCCACCCTGTAGTGATTGTCGAGGAAGGACAACAACAAGCACGTATAGTTCTCCCAACATAGTGCGCCAAACATCTAAAGATCGTGACCCCATATGGAGCATTTCTGCTTCCATAGTGGCACAGATCAATGCTGAGTTGACAGACACATCGGAATTTACTTCCATCGTGAAAGTCCCGTGTGGACGGGAGATGGATACCTTGACGATTGAATGGATACCGTGGTGGGGCTTTGAGATAGGTCTGAATTAATGATGGCAAGTGTGGAGGATCAGAATAGGGAATATATGATCTAGGGAAAGTCAAAACCCCGGATACCTAGTAGATATGGCTTGTGCGATTATTAAAAATCGCATGTCATGGGGGTGGAAAGTAGTCGTCGTTGTACAATCCAGATCCGAAGGCATATGAAGGCGTACCATCGACTATCCTATATGGATGATATGGAATGTGTGAGGTCAAAGAATGTGTGGGGAAGCGAACCAAGTGATGGGAGACAACATTTGGGCAAATTCCGTTGACACATGTACTACCTACGGGGAAAATGTTCACTTTTCCCTGAGCTACAGTTCCGGCAACGGAAGAGGAAGAGGATAGGCAATTGAATGATAAAACAAGGATAGAAAGATGTTTCTTAACCCCTCCCCAGACCCAGAAAGCCTAGAGTAAGGCACAAAACTGTGGAAATAGACTATAAACGATAATGGAAAGACCGATCGATGGCCATTAAATTATAATACAGCAGCATAAACATCCTTTGCATTTGCACCAGAAACTTCCTATCCGGAAACTGAAGCCAATACACGGACAAGAAATATTTATGATATATGGAAAAAACTTATATATTTATATTTCTAGTTATGATCTATCTTATTTCTATATGTATCATTAAAAAAAAACCAACATTTTTGCTGGATTGAATTATATAAAAACAAAAATTAAAATAGAATATAAAATTAATAAATATAATTATAATTAATAATTAAATAAGATTAGATCTAGAGATTTGATCTCTCTAGCTGTTTGGTTTGTATTTAAGATGAATTTAGGCTAGTTTAGAAACAAAGTTTCATAGTTATTACAATGGCATGACACTATCAAGTAATTCAAAATTATTGAGAAAGAAATCGATGCATAGATTCATTATAAGAAAAATCATAGAAATGAACAATTTTAAAAAGTGGAATGAAATGAACAGGTTTAAAAAGTATATCTATTAATTATAGGAAAAGTGTTAAAAATCAATGAGATAAATGGAAAATCAATTATAGGAAAACATTCAAAATAAATAAAATTAATAAGGAAAATATTTTAATATAAGAAAAATGATTTTAAAATCAATGATAAAAATGCTAAATGTTTTATAATTTTAGAAAAAATTTTAAAAGAAAATGATACCAAAAAAACATTTTAAAATTAATTATAAAAAAAAATGTGAAATGATTTAATTATAATACATAAATAACTTGAAAGAAGTTTGACATTAAAAACATTTTAAAATAAGGAAAAGTATTCACTAAAAAATATAACAAGTTGAAAGTAATAAGTTTCTAAAAAATTAATAAGAAAAAATGTTCAAATAAATTTAAAGGAAAAATGACATTGAAAAAAATATGACGAGGAAGAAATAAACTTAAAACAAAAATAACATTGAAAATTATATAATAAAGAAATAAAAACAAGCTTAATAAAAAAATTAATAGGAAAAAATAGTACAACTAAATTTGAAAGAAAAATGACATTGAAAAATTAATTGTAAGGAAGAAACAAATTTCATTGAAAATTATATAATAAAGAAATAAAAAAACAATCTTTTAACTTTTTGATATAGAAATTAAGCATAATTGACAAAAAAAAATATTTAATAAATAGAATACTTTTTTTTTTTAAGGAAATTAGGCTTAATTGAAAATTGAATATAATCCATTAAATTAATTTCATAATTATATAATTATTAAATTTATTAATATAAATTTTATTAGTGTTTTAAATAATTTCACAATTTAAATATAATCAGTTAAATGGGTTAAAAAAAAATCATTCAAAAAAAACATTTTAATAATCAAATTACACTTAAAACAACTTCCAACAAAACCAATCAAGTAATAAAATTGTGTAACATTTTATTCATATATTTCTATAATTAAATGAAAATAATTAATTAAGTTGAAATTAAATTTTAATATAAAAATTCAATTAGCATTCACATATATATAAATTTTGAATAAAGCATCAATATAAAAATAACTACAATCAATCTTTATATATAAAATAATAATAATATAATAATAATAATAATAATAATATAATAATAATAATGAAATAATTAAATTTGAAGCAAATTAGACAAATTTCAAGATGATTTTTTTGTCAATTAGTCAAAGTTCATTACTTTCTAAAAAGAGTATTACAGTTAGCATGTCAGTTCAACATTGCTCTCCCGACTTCACAATGACCGGATTCATTAGCTAGTAGAGCGATATGGAAACTTGAAATACATTGATAGTAGCTACAAGGTTCATTCATCCAAAAAGGATTCACTGCCTAGAACACTAACAAAACCAAAATGCAATGTGTAAAAGGCATTTACATAGGAGGGGGGCAGTGAAGCCACTCCACTTGGGTCCACAGGGTGGCCCAAATCTTGATGAACATGGAAATCAATATGCGCTAGGTGGGACTTGATTTCATCCAACCTTTCACTCATGCGATGCTGGCTTCGACAAACAGGGGCAAGATCGTCAAGGATTTCTAATTGGCTGAACTAGATGTCATTGATGTAGGAAACCAACTCGATGTGATCCTCGTACCATTCCTCTCGCAACACATCTAATCTCTCAACCAAAACCCGCAACTAATCAGTGATTGTGGCCAGTGAGGGCGACTACACCACTCTTCCTAGAGATTGTAGGGTTGCAACCTCTACTTCATCTTCAACACTGCGCCTAGATTCATCTTTCCTCTCCCCCAAGATTTCACGCTCACCTTGCATGCCTCTCAAGCCCACTCTCCACCGGGCTCGCCGCCTTTGATTATTGATTTGTGTCCTGTCAGTCGAACACAAAGGGGAAAGTCACCCCCAATTTTTAGCAGAGATGCACCACTAAACGTTTCCTTCCCAATTGTTGCATTGAGGAATGGCCTCCCTCCACCCACGCTACCCCTTGAGTGCCTACTTTATCTGCAATTGTCTTGTCAAATAATCTCAAAAACTCGTAGAGCCACCATTGAACCCCACCGTGACTCTCAGTCTCAAAGAAAGTTCATGAAAGTACACTTCGCTACCATAATTAAGGTTTATCAAACTATCACCAACCCCGCACAGGACTCTCCTAGCCAACCACATATCTCACCAAGACCAATCACATAGAGGGACACCACCCACAAAGAGAGCCAAGACCAGACCTCCTAGATGGCAACCAAAGATGAAACTTCGCACAAAGAGATAATAGTAACAAAGACTTACCAAATTACTGCTAACAATTAAGCAAATTATGACGAGGACTTAAAGAGGAGTCCAGTGTGTCCAGATCAAAGCTGACCCACCACACTGTGTAGTTGGGTTGTGACTAACCCTTGTTCCAAGTGTCTGGATCCCACATTTCCTAGCTCCTCACCACAACCACCAGCTCCGTGTAGTCATTCTCCTTTGAAATAAACTAGAAGTCGCGCTCTCTAATAGGACCAAAGAGGATGCACATGGAAGGATCCTATGCACACTCAATCATTATGACCTTTTCCTCCTTCCCTAACATACCACAATGACTAACATTGTGAAAGCCACTATTCTTGTAGGTTTTATAAGTTGTCCTTTCTTTCTTGATTCTTCTACAATGCTGCCTCCACCTGGCTTGGCCACCGCCCAAGCTTGTGCCAGATTTACCTTAATGATCTGCTTCATGTAAACTGGCAACTAATACCATCATGCTTGTCGAGTAAGCCACCCTCATCAGGGTCTCCAGATCAACTGCGACCAAGTGTGTCAGTTGGGTAGACTAGTCTAATTCATCTGGTAGGGATCAGGGCTTAAAGCTTGAGAGAGAAGGATCTTGGCTTCCCTAGTTTGCTAACAAGTTTACCACTTTGTTTCCAGAATGTAACGAATGAGCAGTGGTGACGTAGGGAATAGAGAAAACCAAGGTTTGGATCCTATGAACTATCAGATCTAGATGCCAAATTTTGATTACCTTTTGAATCAGGGATCCGTTTAATAAGTTCTTGACTACCTCTATCACTAATAAAGAGTCTTCGTCTAGCTAATTTTCCATATCCATTTTCCAGGGAATCGCCAAACCTTGGGCAAGAGTCATGAAATAAGCTACGTTGTTTCTCATGTGGCCATAGTAGCTCGTAAAAAATCCTAGATGCCGACCAACATCATCCTGAAATATTCCACCATAGCCCGCTATACTAAGGCTTCTTTTGGAGGTTCCGTCAAAATTTAGCTTGACAAATCCTCGTAAAGGAAGAGAGAAGGTTCCAAGCGAACAAATCGAGTTTTCCACTGGCTTGATTGAGAATCATGACACCCCTTCTAGAGTAATTTCTAGGTTCCTCAATATCTAGGCTTCCTGGCCCTCAACCTTCTAGTCTTGTTGTGCTTAGATCTCCGATAGCATTGTCTCTTGAATATTCGTTTGAGGTTTGTCCCAAATTTTTTGACTCTTAACTCTCCTCTCTTTGAATATGAGTTTATTCCTTTCCTTCCACAAATTCTAGAGGAGTAAGCATGGGGCTAACCTCCACACCCTATTGACTATAGGATTATTAAAAGAATGATCTTGCCACATTATAAGGGTTTCCCATAAGCTATGCCTATCTATGTCTCAAGGCCCAAATATTTTTTGTATGATGTTACAAAGGCCTTCCATTTGAGGGAAAACATTTAACAAGTGTTCCATCATTTGCACCTAATCTTTACACATGGGACATCGAGAGGTGTCGGCTATTACTTTGTGGTTGTAACAATCATGGCGAAAATTCCATGTGATAAAAGTTAATAAAGGAAAAATAATAACCATAGTTATGAGACACTTATTCCAAGCTAAATGTTGGGTAAAACATCCTAGTGTGAGTGTTCATTTTGATAATTATGGCTAAGCAAATTGGCAAATACAATGGCAAAGGCTTCGGAAAGGAAAAATGCCATTTTTTGCAATTTATTTATGAAATCATTGAAATTAGGAGAAAAGGAAGGTGAAAGGTCATAGGTTGCATGTGAGGAGGAAAATGAAGAAAATAGAGGCCACATTAATAAAAAGGCTTCTCAGGATTAGTTCATGGCATTTGTATTCTTTTTGAACACCCATTTGCTGCCAATGCATTTCCTTCCAACCGGCAACTCCACCAGATCCCAACCTCATTTTTGTGCAAAGATGCCATTTCATCAACCTTGGCCTCTTTCCAGAGTTTTCCATCCTCTGAATCTACTGCTTCCTTCACAATTCTGGGATCATCATCAGTAATAGATAAAGAAAAATTTGAACAAAAATCAAATGGACTATATCTACAGGCTGCCTTCTTTCTTCAACTGATCTTCTCACAGCTGGTGTTTGTGGCTCTTCATCTTCTGATTTCTCCTCTGTTGTAGAGTCTGATTCTTCCTCCTTTAGCTCAAACTCTATCTTCTCAGGTTCCTTTTGTTGGACTTCATGTTTAATAACATCTTTCACCTCTCTAAACACCACATCTCGGCTGTACAAAACCTTCCGTGTGACTGGGTTCCAAAGCTTATAACCCTTTAAACCATCCTTATACCCAATAAAGATGCACTTTTCAGATTTACTATCCAACTTGGTTCTTTTCTCCTTTGGAACATGTACATATGCATCACATCCAAATACCCTCAGATGTGAAAGAGAGGGTTTCTTACCAGTCCATACCTCTTACGGAGTCTTATCCTCCAACGCTGATGAAGGTGACCTATTGACCAGGTAACATGCAATATCCACCACCTCTGCCTATAATTCCTATCCTAACCCGGCACCACTGAGCATGCTTCTTTCCCTTTCCATCAACGTCTTATTCATTCTTTCTGCAACTCCATTTTGCTGAGGTGTATATGGAGTAGTCTTTTGCCGTTCTATACCACACTTCTTACAGAATTCTTCAAATTCCTTACTGAAAAACTCTCCACTGTTATCTGTCCTCAACACCTTTATCTTCTTATCTGTCTGGTTTTCCACCAGAGCCTTAAATTCTTTAAACTTGTCAAAGACTTCAGACTTCTTCTTAAGGAAATATATCCATGTATTCCTTGAGAAGTCATCTATAAATGATACATTGTACACAGACTTACCCAGTGATGGAACCTTCATAGGTCCAAACACATCAATATGCACAAGTTCTAATATATGTTTTTCCCTCTTACTACTAGAGGGGAAACTCACCTGATTCTGCTTCCCATATACATAATTTTCATAGAAATCAAAATCCATAGAGCTATTACTCATACCTTCTACCATACCTTTACCATGAAGTATCCGAAGTCCCTTTTCTCCAATATGTTCAAGCCTTTGATGCCACAACATGGTCTTCTCTCCAGAGACCACTAGATTTTTTGCTCCACTTTCAAGAACCACAGAACTATTGCACCCATCAATAATAGTGCTACCTTGCAGCTTGTATAGAGTTCCAATCCAAACTCCCCGCATCAATACCAATGCTCCCCGAACCATCTTGCAGGTATCCTTCTCAAACACTGTTTTTACACCTACATCATCCAGCTTGCTAACATAAATTATATTTCTAGCTAATGCAGGAATATGTAGAACACCTGGAAGCGTTCTAACCCTTCCACCTTGCAACTTCAACTTTACTTTTCCACGACCAACGATTCTAGCCTTCTTGTCACCCCCCAAGAAGACATCACCACCATCATATTTCTCATACTCGCAGAACCACTCTCTATGGGGAGTGAAGTGCAAGGATGCACCTGAGTCAATCAACCATGCCTCATGATCTACATGTGTAATTGAAGAAGTTAAGTACACATCCCCACCTTCATCTAAGGTGGTTTTCGCCTCTGCAGAAGGAGCCTTATCAAATCCCTTTCCTTTGTCAGGAGCTTTAGATTTACAGTCCTTTTTGTAGTGCCCTTCCTTTCCACATTTCCAGCACACCACCTTTACAGGTTTTCCTAGAGATCTAGATCTCCCTTTAGATTTAGATCTCCCACTCGATAACTTATTTTTGTTTCTATTCTGGGTCCGCCCTCGTACAGACAAGGCATCACCATTTTGGCTCTCCATATTTTTCCGTCTCATCTCCTCCGTCAGCAAGGATGAGACTATTTCATCAAAATTCAAGGCAGTTTCATTGCTACCTATTATAATAACCAGACTATCCCATGAATCTGGTAGAGAACACAACAAATTGATGGACTTATCTTCATATGAAATTTTAATATCAACAAATGCTAATTGACTTACCATAGTATTAAATGCATTCAAATGCTCTATCACCGAGTCTCTATCTTTCATCCTCAGGTTATACAACTTTTTCCGCAGGAACAGTTTATTCACCAGAGATTTAAATTGGTACAAAATCCCTAACTTGTCCCACAAAGCCTTCACCGTAGCTTCCCCTGATACATTCAACGATACTAAATCTGAGACACACAATCGTATTGTGCTCTTTGCCTTCCGATCCAACTTCTTCCATTCTTCATCAGACACTCCCGTTCGTTTAGTACTCAGATCTACCACGATCCACTGGTCTTTATCCACCAACAGATCCTCCATCTTGAGTTTCCGCAACTCAAAACTCTGACCATTAAATTTCTCGATCTCTATCTTTCCACTTCTCGCTAGCTTCTTTCACCACCAGAATCGATCTTGCAGATCTCCCACTGAACAGGGTCTACCACAGGCCCGAGCGAAACCCCTCAGCAACAAAGGTGTCCCCTTGAAGCCAAAACAACTCTGATACCAAATGTAGGTTTCAAACCCGTACAGAAATTACCTGCATACAAATTCTAAAACACATAAAATAAACAATGTGAGATCATAACACCTATACACAGAGATTTTCCCCTGAATCCCAAAACCGGGACTACCAGCATGATTTTTTATTATGTTCCTTTCAATGTTACAATACATATTTATACATGCTGAACCATCCAATACCATGGACCGAAAACCATCGCCTCTAATACCATGGACAGAAAACCATCGGGTCCAATACCATGGACTAAAAACCATCATGTCCAAAAAACATGTGTGCAAATCATGCACAAAACCATAGGTGGGTCTGCCCAACCTAACATAGGGTCCAAAACCAAAATTTTCCGGGGCGCTTCCCAAACCCCATAAAGTGGGGTTACAAGTGCCCTTCAAACCCCCTGTTAACTACATGGAAAGAATATAACACAACCCAACACCTAGTGATAATTTAAGAATCATTGATTACCTTCAAGCACTCTAGTCTATAGATTTCTTTAGGCCAATAATCAACACCTCCTACTCTGCAATGTTGTTAGTGCATTGAAATTCCAAACGACAAGAAATTGGGAAATTGTTCTTCTTGGGATCCATTAGGATTTAGCATGCACCAGCTCCATCTGACGTCCTCAATCCATTTTAATACAAAGTCCAGAAGTTAGTATTTATACATTTAGTATCTAATATAAAATTATTTACATCTTTAGTACACAGTTCATTTTCACCATCTAGAGTACAAGGAAGGATTTCCAACTATATATCTAATGAGACAGGTGATGGCATGGCTTGGTAGCAACCGATATCTGATTCTAAGAAACAATTTTCCAACAATGCCTGAGAAAAACTAATAGGTTTGTTAGGTGCCTCTAGCTCAGTAACCATACACTTCATGTGTGGCTTGACTATTGGCCTAATTTTATTGTTCTTTCCTTTGTATGTGAATCAAAAATGTGACAAGTCCATGGCAAAGTACCCTTGGAGCTTACTAAATCAATATCTACTCAAAAGTAACCCATATGCTTCAGGAATGTTGACGAACACTTTATTGATAAAATGATGTACCCACGAGTTAGAAGATAATCTAATCAGCACATTGTTAAGCTCTCCTACCACTTGTACTTGAGATCTTTCAATTTGAATGATCTTTGTGGCTTTCTTCTATGGGTTAGAATTAATTTTATTAGATATAGATAAAGTCATGCATTGGTCGATGCACCAAAGTCAACTAAGCAATTATGAAAATTATAATTGAATATCTCTAATGTCAACAAAAATAGAGGCACTGATGATCTCGAATTAAGATTAATTGCATTGACTATAGATTCAAGACTTACCATGGATTTAGATTGTCTAGAAGTTTAATTCTTGGAAGAATAAATGGTTTTTCTGGTTGAATACATGGATTTGAAAGTCGTGAGAATCATCTCCCTTTGCTCGGGCATCTTGGTTAATTCAAATAGTGATATATTAGCTCACATTTTCTTTAGATCCTCAGTTATGTTGTAATCCATACCACACGAGACACTCTCATATTTAGATGGTTGGGCTAACGATGTTGGTAGAGAAGGTTTTTTGGTTGCTTTAGGTGTGGTGGAGTTACTTTTAGCACTTTGTGATGTACCATTCAATGCCTGGCCAGCTAAGGATCGTGAGGTCAAATTCTGAGAAAGATCCTTTAGGGGTAGTATTCTTCTCAAAAATGCCTGCTTCGTATCATCCAAAGTAGGTTCACCCATTGGTCCTTTTCTCCTCAAATTGCAGGTCTTAGGAGGATTGACAACAAGATTTTCTGGGACTGAAGCTTCACTAGCTGATTGGGACTCATCGCCTCTAATAACATCTAGCGCCAATATGGGTGATCCAACATTAGCATTATCTTCAAGAGGAGAGGACTCTTCCTCTTATTTTTGACTAGTTTGTTTGATATTCTATAGTCCAATCATTAAGTACCTTATTGACCATGGGGTCATGTTATGCAACCATTGTGAGCATGTTTTCTCAGAATGAGCTACTTGATGAAAAGTGAAATAATTATCAATGCCTAATTATTATACATTGAGATTCATATTCGAGATTTGTGTCAACTTAACTGGTTGGTAATTTCTCTTCTTGAATAAAATCTTGAAAGGTTTTCTACCATAAGAAATTTCATTAGTCTTTCTCTTCATATTAGACACTTCATTAGTCAATTGTTTGAGATATTTTGTTAGGATATCAAAATAAAAAGTGTCTTTATCACTATACTTACTAGAAGAAGCTTGGGATTTCTTACCAGTAATATTTGAATCATCTTGTGTATCATGTGTTCCTATGGCGATCATGTCCTTCTCAACAGTAATAGCTTCAGCAAAATTCTTGACCAATGTATCCTTAGCTACCCTATTAACGAACAAGAAATGGCATAGGGAAATGTTGAAGTGTAGTAGTCAATAATTATAAATTCATGAGGAAACACATCATCGGGAAACTTGTTCAATATAGTCATGAAACATTGATTTAAGTATTTAACCTTTTCTTTCTTCTCCATCTTCAGCACGCTCAACTTTTAGTGGCATAGTGGGTGTCTTCTCTTCAGCAAAATTTTCCAAAAATGTCTTTATGAACTCATCCCAAGTCCTAATAGAACCCAGGGGAAGAGTATGATACCATGGAAAAACCTTGCTCTCTAATGTGTATGGAAATGATTTGTAAGCAATGTCCTCATGTTGCACATTCTTCATCCTTAAAGATAGATTAAAAATATTTTTATGGTGTTTTGCGGAAATTGTCGTGTCTAGGTAATACTTAGTGATATTATTTTAAATATGGTGAGGTAAATCATGAAGAATAACTTGGATATTTGGATATCAATAACATATTGTGCCATATAAGCCAAAGGCCGGGGTTGATTCCTGTCCATAATGTTGTCTTCATCGCTCTCTGAATTTGAGTTTGGTATTTGATTGTTGTTTAGAAAACCACCTTCATTTTGTAAATTCCCTTCGTGTTCACCATTCTTTGGTGCTTCCTAGTTTTCACCTTCTAGATTATCCCCTTCAAGATTTTCTAAATTAGGTAGTCCTTTGTTACCCTCTTCCAAGTTTCTCGCTATAGAATATGCTAAATCATCCAAAGAAATGTTAACTAATTATTGCATTTTACTAACTAATACTCCTTGGCAGGTTGTTTGAGGTCAACTTAAATACTTATGAGGCAAGATATACAATAGGAATGAGTCTACGTCTTTTTGTGTATTCATGGGTAACATGGCGAAGGGCTCTTAATTGATCTAAAGTGACTTTGTATACCAGTTAAGCACTATGTGGAGGGGGTTTTTCATTTTCTGGAGTTTCCCACATAGGGGGATTTAGTGAATGGGAATGTGGTTAGTTACTTGGTTGCTCAAAGGTCTCAGGGAAAGAATGAGTTGTTCTACTAGTTCTGCAATGGTGGCCCTCCTTCCAACACCAAATATGTTGAAAAACCAAATTTCACCGCTAATAGTTAGGGGATCTCCCTTGTGAAAAATCCCAAATAGACTCTACATTTTTTGGGATAGTAGTGGCATCCGATAGATCATGAACTTCTACGCATATATATCTGACCAAATATGCATGCCATGCTTTTTATTTAGAGGTGATCACTTGGATCTTATGTTGTATTTTTTCTTCACATCTAGTGAGGCATTATAAGGCATCAGGTAGCAAGGTTCATTTTTCAGCTTGCACTCGGTTCAATGGCATTGTTAGCTTCATGTGCAACTTCACATTCTCTATAAAATATTGTGTGATCACTTCCTTAGTAGCCTCTAGATCACTTCTTTCATCAACATGCTTTATCGGATCCAATATTCCTTGAATCTATTGCTTTAATTCTTATTGTGATCTTACTTCTCCTGGTGCACCAATGGAAGTTAGTTTATGCACCCTGAAAACAAGTTTGATCCCATTGTGCAATTTATAATAAGTGGCCATTGTCTTGTCCATGTACCTGATCAAATTTTCATGTGATTACAATTTGATCCTAACATCCACTTTATCTTTCTTTGCGAGTATCCAATATTTCCTGGGTAATTCTTCATATGTATTAAGGTATTTCATGCTCCATTCATATATGAGATCAACTATTGAGGATGTTATTTTAATTATAAATTCTCTTCATTTAATTCACCTATCATGTGGAGAACCAGAGAAATTTACTTGATGTAAGATCATAATTTCATCGTAGACCCAACCCATAACTTCCTTTAGCACTTTAACTTCTTCAAGAATTGTGCTTGCAAATCTTCACCCTGTGAGTATGTGATCAACAAATTTTGGTTCTCTGTTTGTAGCTAGATATTATTTTGCTTTGAAATGGCAAATTTTTCCTTCAAATCATCAACCTCTTTGGATAATTTATCTATTTTCTTATTTTTGGCAGCTACGAAGCAGTTTCATTCGAAGTTACCAATGCATGGTTTGTTATAGTGTCTACCACTATTTCCTTTTCCATGATGACCAATATAGGCATTCTTCGCCCAACATTTGTGCCTCTCTTGTATGATTTTATATTTAACTTAATTAAAAGTGAGTCTGGAGAGATCCAACATTGTTTCCTCTTCTTCCACAGTAATGCCTAATTCCTGGGATGTAAAGTGTCCACAGGTGATAGGAGTGGGTGATGGGACATTCATGATAGAAATTCTATCTATGTTTCTAGACTTTTTAACCTATTCTTTCCGGCTACCTTGTCTTCAAGCTCCTTGTCAATTAATTATTGTTCAAGAGGATTAGCTAATGCTTCTTCTTGCATTTTGGCTACTTCGACATCCTTTCTTTTCCTCTCTTCCTCTTCCTTCCTCTCTTTTCCCTCTTCTTATCTCTTCTTTTAAACTTCTTCATCTTTCCTTTCTTGTGCTTCTTCTTCTTTTCTGTTCTTTGTTGCCTCTACATTTTTCTTCTTTATAGCTTCACACCTTTTCCTTTCCTCTTCTTGGTTCTTCATGTTTTCTTCCTCTTCTTTCTTTCTGCTTATCTCTTTCTCCTCATGCTTTCTTCTAGCTTCTTCCTCTTGCTACTTCATTTTAGTTTCCCTATCAGCCCTTTGTTTCTTTTGCTTCTCTTTTTTGACTTCTTGTCCTTGTTTTCTTTCAATAATAACATTTCTCTCTTCCAAACTCATGCCTTCCTGAGTGTCATGCTCTGAATGTTCTCCTTTGTCAGCTTGAAGAGATGATTATAAAGCCTTGGAAGTATCATAAATGTTCTTTACCTTTTCCTCTTATTCATCCTTTTTAAGTATGTATCCAATTGTATTTGATTGCTTTGCAATATTCCATGGTGATGCCTCTTGAATCATATCTATGGAAACTCAATTCATCAAATCTAAAAAATTGTGATTCTTCAGATTTTGCTTCTGCCTCTTTGAAACTTTTAATGGAGTAGGCCCCGATATCTAATGGGAATATAGGAAATGGGGATTTCTCGGCTTTGACTAGTGTCTTGGACAAACATGTGGTGAGTTTATAAGACACTTCCTACAACAGCCATTTTTCCATAATTAATGTGGGCAGAGCATGTGGAGGTTTGTAGGAACCATACCCTCTAATGTAAGTAGATTCACTAAGGGGGAACCAATCCCAATGTATTGTAGGGAATGTTAGGATTTATTGGATATGCATGGAGACTTTGTGCCAAAAATCATGTGATGAATGGGAAAGATTAAGTTTTTAGTAATCTTCTCACACAGTTCCCTATATCTTGTATTCCATAAACTCTTATAATAGATATGAACATGTAAGTCTTGATTAGAAGTCCATTTTGAACCTAGTCCTTTGAAATCACATTTTGCACACAGGGCATCCAATAAGTAAGATGACATATAGAATTTTGACTGTGCCCTTTTTGGTGGATTCTTTGTTGCTTGGGCATTATATTTGATGGAGGATGCTAAAAGAATACTAAGGATCTATCCCAGTCATATAACTTGTGGAGTATGACAAGATAAGATATGATGCCATCTCATGGTTGTAGGGTAGAACCTTGAAAAATAATGGAAATCCTCTCTTAGATGAATTGGAAGTGAGATTCCACCATGAGGAAAGCTTGCAAAGTCATTGTCTTAAAGGTTTCATAGGGAAACATTTGATTTTGAAGCGCATTAAATGTCATGTAATGGATTCAAACCCTAATATTTCTTTTACCAACGAGTGCCTGAGGCTATAGAAGATAAAAGTTTGAACCAAAAGTGTGTTAAATGCAAGGTAGAGGATATAAAATTAGTATTAGTGGAGGGGATCAAGTTAAATGAGATATCCCTCATGGTGAATATAACTTTGATGGGAACATTTGCAAGCAAATAAATTTCGAAGGAAATACTAAAACAATGAATGGTGGAAAGTTTTTCAAGACTCATTGGATACAAACC
>APFE030167609.1:118646-133287 GCA_000404065.3 Pinus taeda
GAGCTATAAAAGAAGATGCAAAGCAGTGAGAAACAAGTTTAGAGGGATTTGCACAAGTTTAGACGACCTTTCAAATTTTAGATTTGAGTTGTGCGAAAGAAAGACTATTTGCACGTAGATTTGGTTATGTAATGATGTCTTTTAATAGTTGTTTCAAGTTGTAATATATGTGCACAAGTCTATAATGTGCCATAAAATGCACTAAAGGATTGTTGTTTAAAAATAAAAGGAGAATGGGAGTTTTTTCGCATGTTTATGTGTTTCACACCCTTTTCTTTTAAATTGTATGTTGATTATTCTCTTTAAATACATAATTTTTCTTGTTGCAAATGAATGTATGGATGGTTGCGTAGACTGCATAATATCTATTTCTAGATTCCCTTCTATCTTTCTATGGTTTTATCTCACCTTGAGTGAGATGCTCCTTTGATGTAAGGGATTGAAAATGTTGGCAAAGTGCTAGACTATGCAGAAATCTTTGTTGGCACCCTAGGACGAACCCTGGGTCATCATCCATTCTAACGTTTCCACCAACAAATGGTTCCCTTGTCGGTACCTCGAGCTTCTTAGGGGATCTTTATCATGCAACCAAGGTATATTGGCCGATAAATCCAAGAATGGTGGCATGAGAAAGTTGATCACTTTGCTTTGTAGCAAGAAAAATTGAGACAAAAGGATCAAGATTGGATCTGAGAGGAGGTTTTGTACACCGAGCCTACATGTGATCAATATGAGATATTTTGGTGTAAGTTTCCTAAGGAATAAGATAATTGGTTGATTCGAATTTATCATAAACTGAGGGATGTGATGTGGTTGAGGATACACAGAACTTGGACTACATCAGATCTAGTTGATCTTCATTGGTTGGATACATATTTAACAAGAGTTGTCGATTTTTGGGTTGATGCGACTCTTGAGATCTACATCATTGAATTTGCAACTGAGAAGCACCAATCATTCTCTCATGTAGAAGCCATATTCAAGTTTGGGCTACAAGGATGACTGTTAAAAGAGACTCATCTTTGGATTAACGATCAGGTCCTCAATATTATGCTCAAAAAAAAATGTTGTAATAATGGTGTGGAACCTGAATGGCCACCTAGTGCTTTTCATCCTGAATCCAGCGCAACTTGTTTCATGAAAAACAAGCGTCGTATGCTCCTAGAAACACGATTTGTTCACTTTGTCAAACTGGTAAAAAAATTAAGTATTGGGGGTTTTCGCAATGCATTATATTATATATCATTTTTGGGATTCAATTGTGTTAAGTAAGTCATTCATCTATAACCATTTCCATGAGAGGTAGTAGTAACTAACTAATTTCTCTTGATTTTTGAATAGTGCACTTAGCACTCATTACATCAGGTTATGCTCACAAGGGTGAAGAAGTGGTATTGAAACTAGTGAAATAAATCACATAGCATCAATCATCACTTCCGGGGCTTGTACCTGGTAACCAAGACTTCCCGAGAGGTCACCCATCTCAGATCGCCTCTGGCTCAAGCATGCTTAATTGTGGAGTTTTCCCCACAATCAAGCCCACTTAGCTTGCTACCCCATTTGCAAAACCTTAGCAAGTATTGTGCCTCGTGAACCATTCAAGTAGAGTTCCCTTCACTCTTTTGTAAGCTTCAATGTAAGCTAATTGTGTGGACTTTCATACATAACTAACCATTCAAACAAACCTTGTTTTGTTTTGAATGTTGTCTTCCAAATGTCTCCTTCATCTATTCTAATTTGGTGATAGCCACTCCTTGAGTCCAACTTAGTAAAATACTTTGCATATTTCAATTGATCAAGTAAATCATCTATTCAATGCACGAAAGTCCACACAATTAGCTTCCAAAATTGTGGAAGCTTTCTTAGGAATTTTTGGTCAAGCTTGTGGGGATTGATGGACACCAAATTGAAAAAGAGTACAAATTTTCATCCACAAACAGATGTTCAAACAAAGGTGGTGAACAAAACAGTGATACATCTTCTTCATGGGTATTGCAGCAAGTATCCTAAGTTGTGGGATGAACATTTGCACTATATTCAGCATGCTTACAATCGAGCCAAGCACTCTTCAACTCAAACTTCACCATTTGAGGCATGCTTGGGATACTTGCCTAAGTCTCCTTTGGATCTTATTTTTGTCAAAGATGTTGCTATTGATGGTCATAGCGACATAGACAAAGCAAGAAAGTTCATTCAAAAAATCCAATTGGTACAACAAAAGGTTCAAGAATAGCTTGAAAAAAGCCAAGGCAAGTACAAAGCAAGGCACGACAAGTATCCCCAAGATCACAAGTTCCAATTTGGTGATGAAGTTTGGCTTCACATTAACAAAGAGAGGCTCTAAGGAGAAGTTAAAAATCTAAAACCAATTAGATATGGTCCATTTAGAACTTTGAAAAAGATTGATAACAATGCCTTCAGGTTGGATTTGCCTTCATATATGCAAATTTATTTTGTTGTTAATGTTGAGAATTTAAGATTGTATGAGAATCCTTTGATTGAAGATCAAGGAGAGAATGTTCAAATTCCATCTATTAAAGACTTTTCTCTAGAATTCCTTGATGAGCTTTAGCAAGACACAAGACACTATACTTGACAGAAGAACCAGGACATCAAAAAGGGGAAGTGTCGATTATCTTTGAGTGGGGCTCAAGGGTACAAATCCTT
Organism: Pinus taeda; assembly: GCA_000404065.3. NCBI lineage: Eukaryota > Viridiplantae > Streptophyta > Pinopsida > Pinales > Pinaceae > Pinus > Pinus taeda. Next base: position 121,314 of record APFE030167609.1, read on the forward strand.
GAAAATAAAAATGGATAGAGATTGGAAAGTTGAGGGAACTGTACCCTCGCCTACTGGACAATTGAAAGTGATATTTTAGGGTCCAAAGGCTTCCAGTGGGGAGGAGTGATCAGATACTCAAAATTATGCTAAAAAATAAAAGTTGTCAGAATGTTGTGGAACCTGAATTACCATGTATTGCTCGTCATCCTGAATATGCCGCAACATATTTCACATGAAACGAACATCGTATGCTCCTAGAAACGCATTCTGTTCACTTTGTCAAACATGTAAAAAAATTGTAGAAGGATGACAGGGATGATGATTGGGCATCTGTACCACCAAGTGGCAAGTGGAATATTCTTGGAATATTTTGTTGCAGTGGCATAATTTGATTGGCTCATTTGTTATAGTTTTGGCCAATTAGGAAGTGACATGTGGCTAAGTCTAAGACTACCACGTGTCCTCCCAATGGTCAGCTAACATTTGGTTGGCAAGACAAATCAGAGGTCGGGCTTGACCCCACGACCTCCTACAGCAAAATTCAATAGGTTACCACTTCGCCTACACATTAGATCTTAACAATTATATGCAACAGATTATATTTAAATTTTATTGCCCGCCAGTTTTGGGGGTGAAAACTTAACTGCCCCCCATGTGACCATTGTATCTGTTGTCTGCAACATTCATTTTAACTGCCACCTCACCAACGTTATGTACTAACCACCAACCTAACCGTGACCACCGCATCTCATGTGACCACCTTGCCTTCAAACCGTAGCATTCACGGTGACCCCCGGAGAGGGGGGGGGGGGCATCGTCGGGGGCTACCCTTGGGTGCATGGCCCCCATATGACCCAATTTTTGGTTCTAAAGCCTTGATGGCTAAATAATCATCCTACAAATTCGCTCACCATGCAACGAAATTTTCACCCAGTTAGCACTTTTTGGGGCGAAATTGTAGGATCATGTCGGATTTGGTGCAATTTGTGGAGCGAATAGTGGGAAAAATAGGAGAGATCATAACTTCTTCAATTTTTGACCAAATTGGATGAAAAAAGAGGCTAGGTAGCCATTTTTGGACATTCTCGACTCACTGGAGCAGGTTTTAGAAGCAATTGGGCATTTTAAACACATCTTTTTACACTTTTGAGCATAATAGAGAGGCGAAAGCCATTGTAAGCTGGACCAAGGAGACATAGCCTAGGAGGGGTGACCTCCTTTATCATGTTCTTATTGTAATGTATTTATGATGATGTTCTATACATGTTTATGTTGTTTTTCAGTCTCTTGTTTATGTAAAATTTCTCATAAAATTAACATAAAAACTCATTTTTCACTTGCAAAAATTCATGAATCCTTAAGCACAATGAAATAATTTTGTTTATAATCTGAGGAGGATCTTAGCACAACAATATTATATTCTAAATTAGATCAATTAAAGTACTAATGGTTGAAGACATTCTACTGGTATTTCCACAAGGTCAAGTGGCAGCTCAATGTTGTGCAGATGTGGGAGAATGAAGAAGTTATTCTAATCAGTTAAGAAGAGTTGTTGAAGGTGAGATATTTTAGAGCATTGTAGAGGGAAAAAATAGTTGAAGGGTGTCGAGAAAGGAGGTTTTGAGAATTTAGGGTTAGAAGAAGGGAATTACAATGCATAGGATACATTTTAAGAACTTTGGTTGTGCAGAATAAGGAAATGGAGACTATGGAGTTGCGGAAAGGAAAAGAGGAAGAAGGTTTCTTTTCTAGCAAATTAGGAGCTACCAGTGGGAGTAAGTGGAGGGTTTAGAAGTGGCTACTCAAATACAAATGGAATTGGAAGGATTTCGGACGCCTAAGTCAACTGAAAAACCGACTATGTTACTAGATGAGCACACACTAGTAGATAATGATCTACACTTTGCGATGAGGTAAATTTTCTTTGAGGATGATTTGTACCAGGATATAGAACCCTGCCAACATAGAAACACGACTCCTCCTCTCCCTAACCTTCCCTTGGTTCCATATCAAAGTCTTGATCTTCTTTTTTCTAAGGTACATAAAGTTATTAAAGTCCAGCTAGTGCATAATCAATATAAGGGAAAATGTAGATTTAGTAGTATTGGTCAGCCAAGTTTGGCTAGTTGTTCTCAACTAGTTTCCCAAGGATTTATACTTGTTTCCTCAAGACAATCAACTATGGACAGAGTTGTAGCCGACTCACTTACTAGATACCCATAATCTTTAGGACAGGGGGTGAAGATGTTGAACAACAATGGTATTTATGTGAGGTTGTTTAGAGAGATCAACAGACCTTTGGCGCAACTAAGCTTATTGAATTTCAAACTACGTTGTGGGATAGAACGATGCAATGGTTTATCAAATGGATCAATGCTAACCCAACACCAGTATGGATCTAGTCAAGCAAGAGTTTATTCAAGAATTTAAGTTACCTTAGTCAAATAAGTAAGGATTTGCAGAATTGTTGGATATTTGCCAGCGGGAGGGAAAATTTGCTTGGCAATGTATGCAGTGTTTTAAATATGTTATTAGCAAATTATCTTATCCTATTGATATGCTTCATCAAAGAGATTGCTTTATTAAGGCCCTGTTATCAATTACTCGCATTCCTTTATCTTAGTAAAAGATTGCTACACTTCAAGATGCTTTGGAAAAAGCGATGCAGATAGAAGCTATGGCTGGTTATCCACAACATTGTAGAACCATTGATTCTTCAACAGATCCTACTATTGTGGGCCTTCAGAATCAGATTGCTACCTTGATAGATAGATTACAATATTGTGCACCTTTACGCCCTGCAAGACTTCATATTTGGTGTAGTTATTGTGAGGTGGAAGGAGATCATGTCACAGAATGCCCACAACTGAGGGGACTAGGACCGTCCAGTGGTCCGATGGGACCTCCTCCACCGCAATCTCCTAGAGTTGCACAAATTTATCTTCTCTTCCTTTTTAGGGCAACACACAATTCTAGTTATTTCCAAATCCTCAACTTATGTCTAGCAATGATTGTTGTGAGATCTGTCGAATTTTTGGTCATTTACCTCGCCTATGTCCTATTTTGCATAAGTATTCCAATGTTCCCAATAATTTTTTTTGTGAATTTTATGGATTTTCCAACCATCATATAGATCGTATTGACCGTTCAACCTTCCTTATCAATGAGACTCCTCAAGGTCGAGGAGGGGGAGCTCCCAAGGGAGGAATAACGGGCAGGAGATGCCTAATTAGGTGTTGTAATTGTGATAAGGAAGGCCATGTCATGAGAGAATTCCCTATGACATGAAGACCTTGTTGTTCATGTTATCGAGTGAATACCCATGCGACTAAAGATTGTCCTAAACTTATTTCTCGATGGGAGGAGCGCAATCAGGCTAAAGGAGCTAATTTGGTTTGTGTGGAGACTCAGGATCATAGTCTTACAACACAACCTAATATCAATGTTGGTAGAAGAGGAGGAAATAATATTGGAGCTGATGTTGGAACTCTTGATTAGCCAGTTGTCATAAGACCTACATATCCAAGGAAGTCTTATGATCCAAATCAATACAAGGAATACTATAGGGATGCAGTTGAACTTTTCTTTCAGTGGATTTCTTCACAAGGATCTTGTAGTGAACAGTAGGAGCAAGTAAAGGTTTGGATGAGAAACACTCTATAGAACCTTTCCAACTAGAAATGGATGGGTTTAAGTTATTTCTATAAATTATGAATGATGAACAACTCATTCGTCAATGTCGAAAAGGTTAAAATTTATTGTTAAAGATGATGTGTTTCCTGAATAACCAATTTCTATGAATTTAACTTAACGACATACCAGACGAGTACGCTGGAACAAGAAGTGAAATGGAAGGGAGTTCCGGGTAGACGCTTAGACATCAGGTTTTTAAATTAAGGACTCCATGTTGGAATTGGGCTCGGATGCCAATATTCTGCCGAGAAAACCCTAGGAAGCTCTCGGAAAACCCAAGTTAGTCTTTTCCCCTATTCAATTCAATATTGTATTCTTCCTATTGGAAAACTAGAAGATGTTGAAGTTGATATTCTCGGTGTCAAAACATATTCATATTTTTAATTTATTGACATTATTGTGGGTAAAGATCCATGTCCAACTTTATTGAGCATCAACTGGCCTTTTGAAAACTATGCAATCATTGATTTGAAGTGGGAAACTATGAATTTTGAAGTAGATGGCATGTGAGTCATACAACCTCTTGATCCTTATCAGGGCCTAAGATTTTCTAAATCGGTGGATGACGTTGAATCTCCTAATCTATTGGACCAATTATATCAACTGACCGCTGGGAGGCGAGAGCATTATATTAACCCCTAGATAGTTGGATCTATCAGTGGCTGAAGTTTCAAAGTACTGAAGTTGGCTCCGATGTTGCGGTGGAAGATTGGAAACAAGGAGCTAATGAAATTCATTCCCAACATTGTGCCATTGTTCGATGTGTCTACTGGATTGATATTGAGGTACACGAGTTTCCCATTTTCAATGGTACTAATTATGTTGTAAATTTTATTAAAGAAGTCAATTCTTACATAAAATAAAGTCAAAAGGTTCATCTCATGAGTGTTGCTTTGTAAGAAACCCCTGCAAGATGGTGGGCAACCCATCAGGATCAACTTCAATATTGGAGCACAATTAAGGTTGTCCTGCTTTATTGGTTTCTTCCTCTAAATGAGCTTTTACATAAAATCCCCACTTATGATGTTTGTACTTGTGCACAAGATCACATTCAGCATTGGTGTTCCATATGGGAATTTGATGGCCTAGCAGTAGAAATGTGGTTGCATCTATCTATTCATTCCTTGGGAAATATTCTACAAGCTTGTTATTTGCAGGAGGAGTTGACACGTCGAACAACATATTGGGATGTGTTATCTGCCTAGTTATGTTGAGACTTTTCTTTTTTTGATGCTAATGAAAGGATCGCGCAAGCCCTTTGAGCTATCAGAGAAGTATTATTTTCAAGTGGAACACTTTCATAGAATGCAACAGGTATGGAGATTTCACACATCAATATGAATCAAGGTTCCAATAAGTTTTTGTTGTAGTAAAGTTAATAAAGACCTGGATGATGACCTGGAGGAGCTAAGACATTTTTCCTTCAGAGAGTCTGAAGGGGAATGGAAAATTAAAGAGGATCCTCTACATCATTCTTTGAATCTACAACCTCTTAAGTTGAAGAGGATGAATATTGGGATAGAAGAGAATTTATAGCTTGCTTCTATTGGGGATTATTGGGATGATCAAACCACTCAGGAAATTTTTGATCTGCTCAAAGAATACAAGGATTTGTTTCCCTATTCCATTTCAGAGCTAAAGGGAATTAAAGCAGATATGAGAGAAATAAAAATAGCATTAAATCTAGATGAGAACCCAATTAAACATCGACCCTACAGATTGAATCCCCGAGTCAAGGAGAAAGTGAAGGAAATTGAAAAAATGCTAGTTGTTGGTCTTATATTCCCAGTTGATGAAGTTAAATGGATAAGCCCCATTTTCATCCATGATAAGAAGGATTCAGAGGAAATTTGAGTTTTTTTTTTATTATTGCAGCCTTAATAACGCCTGTGTGCATGACCCATTTCCAACTCCCTTTAGCGATGAAGTTTTGGATAACGTTTGAGGAAATGAAGCTTATGATTCTACTGATGGTTTCTTGGGGTATGATCAAGTCCACATTGCAGAAGAAGACTACATTCACTACCAAATGGGTGTCTTATGCTTATAATGTCATGCCCTTTGGGTTGAAGAATGCACTTGTTGTTTTCTCACGCATTGTTATTGTTGCCTTCTGTGAATATACACATAAGTTTCTTGAACTTTATATCGATGATTGGACCATTTATAGCCTACTGAAGAATCATCCTAGTTTGTTGCACATTATCTTTGATAGATGCAAACAAGTTCAAATATATTTGACCTTGAAGAAATGTATATTTGTTGTGCCTTTTGGAGCACTATTGGGCATATTGTTTGCAAAGGAGTATGTGTGGACCCTGCCAAAGTTGTGGTGATACTGAATATGCCTCCACCCACTTTTTTTCGACAGTTGTGGTCCACTTTGGGACATATTGGTTATTATCACAAATTTATAAGATATTATGCTTTAATCATAGTGTCACTTGAGAATCTTCTTAAGAAATTTGAATGATTTGTGTGGTCTACTGTATGTGATGTTGCATTTGATACTTTGAAGGAGAAACCTTCAAGTGCATCCATCCTGGTCTACCTTGACTAGAATAAGCCGTTCCATGTCCATTTTGATGCATATGGAATTGCCTTATGAGCTATATTAACACAACCAGGTGAAGGACACTTGGATCATCCCACTTATTTTGCAAGCATAAAACTTTCAACCACAGAGAAAAATTATACTACCATAGAACGGGAGGCTCTAGCTATGGTATATTATCTCCAAAAAATTCCTACATTATTTACTAGGAGGTCCATTCAAGTTCTTCACAAAACACTTAGCACAAAAATATTTAATCAATAATCCTGTACTCAAAGGAAGGATTTGTCGGTGGTTATTGTTATTTCAAGAATTTACTTTTGAGGTGATTTTCAAGCAGGGAAGATCAAATGTGGGGCCAAAGTTAGTTACAAAATCCATTTCCCAATTCTCGATAAGGTTTTCCTTTTTTGTTAAATTTTCCATCAAATCACGACATTCCTCAGTACGTGCCATGATTTCCTATCATTACTTTGAATTTTGAGTCACATTTATCATGCATAATGGCCAAGCTCTCCACCCTGTCAACTATTCTATATATGCTCGCCATTCATTTCTGTTTTCATCTCTTCCCATCTTGAATCCTCAGTTTCCACTCTAGCTCCATTACCGCCTATCCTTGAACCCTCATTTCCTTGTCAACCCCTAGTTGTTTTGTGTGTACCCATCGTTCTGCAACGATGGTTCGTCAAGTGCGAACCCTTGTCAGTCTATACCCTATTGACTCTTGTATCCACTGCCAAGAGGACCTCTTGGGGAAATATGAGAAAGCCACTTTTTTTTATAATAACCTCCATGATCTGTTGATGTTCCCTTCACTCTAAACCGATGTATTTATGGAGCCCAATACCTATTCCAATGCCCATTCTAGCCTAAAATTAAAATATAAATTCCATCCTTTGAAATTGTAAACTCTCTTTGTTATGTGCGAGTCACCTTTTTTTGGCACCATTGGTGAAGTCATGTACTACATAAAGTTTTTAATCAGTCGTCTCCATGGGGATTCTCTCTAGTTGGACCGAGAATACCCCATACATGCTGAAGATAATTACAAACTCACAAGATTATCCGTTTATGGTACCGATGTTAGCTCAACTTTTCAGAAAATTGCTAAATGCGGCAAGAAGACCGATGCGACTAATTTGTATAAAACTTATGGAACCACCAGGAAGGGCATGGAGTTGTTCTTGATATGATTAATAATATGTCAGTTTGAGTTGTTTCCACCATTATCTCTACTAAATTCATGCACCATTTTACCAGAGGAGAATGTTCGTTGGACGCCATATCAGTTGCAGAGGCTTGCGTCCGAGGAGACCAGTTGAATTGGTCTAACTATCTTCTTAATGAATTATTTGAAGTTTCCCATGATGTTTATACCTGACCCATGTATTTATTTTTGGATATCTACTTCTTCCACTTGCTATGTACAAATGGTGTGTTGTAGAAGGCCGAGACCTCGCCAAGGTTACAGAAGGTGAACCTCTTGCATATGCTTATGCACCTTAGCGTAGTATTAAAGACACTGTCAACAAAGAGTTTAATGACCTTGCATTTGGACACTAGTTCAACAAAATGGATGTTGTGACCTGAACCATTTCATGAGTGTTGCTCCCTCTACTCGACTAGTACACTCATCAAATTTGGTTCAATATAAATCGTAGTTCTTGTTATCTCTAGTCGTTGCATGTTTGTCCTACAAATTTTGCTATGAGGAAGCTGTCATTCTACATCAACGAAAGCGATTTCCATAATGAAGTCATCACTTGGCCAGGAGTCATGTCATGGTGGCAAGATGGAATGGACATTTTGACAACATTATACTTTTGGGCATGTATATGTTTGATAACATACTATTTTTATGGGGTTACAAGCGAAGATTATATGGCTAATGTGGTATGTTCATAGGTTGATTTTTATTATGGTTTTACATGTGCATTTTTGTATGGGGAGGCACGAGGTTTTTTTATGTTAAAGTCATATGTGGTGAATGCTTTTCATGATACATATATTTATAATTTACGATATACATGTCAGGGATACAAGGAATATTTTCATATCATACTATATAAATGATGGGGAATTTTATTTATTTTAGATTATTATTTGATGTCATTATGATTGCACATTTTTATGTCATGTATCAAAAAGGTGGTTTAAGTTCATGAAAAGTATGAGGGGGCTTACCTACTAAAAAAATGCATTCTAAAAAGTTAATTTATTAAAATATAAAATCCTTTATAATTCTTCTTCCGGAATGCTAGTAAAATACAATCAAAAAATAAATAAACTGAAGAGAAACTAATTCCGAAAACATTTAGTCTCTCTAAATATTTCTAGAGGGTACAAAAAGGGAAGAAAACTATGAAGGAAATAATCCATACTCTATGAGGAAATATATCCATAAGTTCTGAAAATTTTCATTATTTTCCTCTAATTTACTATTTCTGTGAGCACAAGAGGCTGAATTGTTTGGTGGTATCAATTTTCTTCTGAGGAGTGATAAGGTGGGAAGTAGATTCATCCCTTACTTATGTGATATTTTCATGTTGTCTTTCTTTCATGCATCTATTTGTGCTTATAGAAGGTTTTTCATTTAATGTTAGTGGTAATAGCTAATTTTATTTTTGTGGAGAATCTTTTGTTGATTTAATCATATCACGGTGACCCCAGAAGGATTCTTTATGTTGTTATGGCTTATCTTTTCCCTTTTAGTGTTTTTGTACGAATCTTCTACGTCATATAAACATTTATGAAGTAAGTTCTGGCTAATAGTTCTTGGAGGAACTAGCCGAACAACAGGTTGTACTTTCATTTATTAATAAAATTTAGTAGTTTCCGACTATATTTTCACTTCAATTACATGAATGATTTATGCTGAAATCTATCTATATATTTATGAGTTTTATATAGTAGTAACTTCATGCTTTGCATAGCCTTGTATGGATATGGTTGGAGCTACTCATGGTTCTTAACATTCTATAAAAAAATTAGAAAGCAAATAGTATGCATGTTTACTAATAGTTTTGGTTGTTATGTATTGCAAAATATATCAGTATTAGGAATTTTTTATAGAATCTATACAAGTAAAAATAGTGAATCCTCTATGGAGGACAACTTTTTGATGCTTAGACTGTAAGGCAATGTCCCTTTTGTATTATTATGCTGACTAATGAAGCTGCAACACTTTTCTTATGCAAAATATAACTATTTTTGTCCACCAAAAAAGATAAAAAAAATAAAATTTGTTTGCACCAGAATAAGGGCAATTAAAAATGAGTGTAAAAACTGCAAATGTTTTGAATTTCATGCACATAATTACCCTTAAAATATTCTCCAAATCTACATTAAAGATGAGATTGTGTACATGGTTGCTCTAATCTATCGAAGTATTTCACAACCTTGGCGATATTGGCTAAAAGTAGTATAATAAAGACCAACAAAATCAAATTAGATGTTTGTCTCTACTGATAGAAATTAAGTGAACTAGGCACCAACTTGTTATCGAGGATCATTGTTTTACCAATTGCACCATCTTCGGAAGCATTATAAATAGCATCATTTCAATCCAGAAAATCGGAAATTGTCGACTTGCTCAATTAGTGCAAGAGATGACTACACCAAAAAAACACTTTGGGAGGGTTGAAGAAGCAAACTGAGCAACAAGTTGTTTTGGATGCAATGTTTTTAGGAAGAGACATTTGAAGCACAAATGACCATATGTAATATTTACATTGTAATTTGTTTTCCATTACACTTTGAAGCATAGAGGAGATTCTCCTCTTTTATGCTTCCCAATTTGTTGTGCAAGTTCACAGAGACAACACAATCCAGAGATCAAATGTTCATCACAATTTCTATGAATAACTGCATATAATTACCACGATGAAAATCCCATAATGCATGTAACTCTATGCAACTTAGATTTTTTAGCTTGGAAGTGTGAGAGAACACCATTGCAATCCAAGAAAAACATGTCACATGAAATAACTAATTTCCTTGCAAGGGAGAAATTTTCACTTTGCTAGATACTTGTGGGTCATGGGCAGATGACATATTTCTTTACTTACTTTTGAAGAAGATAAAATCTTGACCAATCATAAACAATTACTCCCAGATTTAAAAATAATAATAATAATATAAAATAAATAAAATAAAAATAAAATAAAAATAAATAAAATAAATAAAATAAATAAAATAAAAAATAAAATTTGAACCCGTATATATCCCAAAAAAGCTAATATGACATGTAAATCATACATGAGGCTACCTAGAGAAAAATCATATGCTTTTAAAAAGAAACATGCCTTAACCTATACATGAAACCAAGAGACAGATCCCCACTCATTCATATTCAATAGTGCATCATGTAACCATGTTCTGCCAAACAGGATAGTTGAACTTCATACCCTTCAAATTACATACTCTGTTCAGGAATTATGATGCAATTTTCAGATGTGTGGAATTTCAATAAAAATGAAACAATCACCATCTCTTCCAAAGATGTGAATTTTGGCTGCCAATATTCAAGCCCATCTCTTGATGGCCACAATGTGGAATTCTCACTGCACAAACTACAAGTAGTAAAATGAAAAAATTGCCATATCTTCCAAACATGTGAATTATGGCTACTGGTATTCAAGCTCAGGTCTTCACAGCCATTATGTGGAATTATCAAACACATCAATGTGTGAATATTTAGTTCATTATATTATAGAATGTCCAAAAGGATGGAAATAGACAGTGTCAAGTCTATGCACGAAAAACTTCCCACTATAAAAGTTATTCTCTATTGAAAAAGCACACTCGTCTAGTTCAGTTGGTAGAGCGTAAATTTCTTAACCTTGTGGTTGTCTATTCGATCCCCAGGGTGCGCATTACCATGTGCTTTGTTTCTAGTTGAACAAATTTAACTTTTGTTGCATATGTTGTATGGATAAGTGCTCTTGCAACCATTGTAAGTTATAATTGTAAAATCAAGGTAGATCTTCAAAACAAAAAGGGAATTGGGAAACCAACACAAGGATCTGCAACAAGATCATAATATCTTCTAAGTGCAAACCCAAGTAAAAATATCTTCAATGATAAACAAGGATAATTTTAGGGGCGAATGTTCGCCCTTTGGCGAAATTAAGGGGTTTTGAATTTTTAGTGGGCGAATATTTTGTATCATAGTACATTTTTAAAAATCACCTCAAATAGCCCACCTTATTTTAAGGGAGAGGGTAAAAAAGTTAAATTTAGCCCTTGAAATTAGGAGTTACAACCTTCCATTCGCCCATTTTCAAGAATAGGTTTTATTTAAGTGAATCCATTCGCCCATTTTTGAGAATATGTTTTATTTAAGTGAATCTATGGGCCAAATACCATATTTATACAAGAGGTATGGTAAATTAATAAAAATATAAATAAATGAGAAGTATGATAAATAAATAAAACATTTTTTATATTTACTCCATAAGTCACCTTATATACATGCAAGGGTGTAAACAAATAAAAATATAAGTGGAGGTATGGTAAATAAATAAAACGTCTTTTTATTCTTACTCAAAAGGTATGGTAAATAAATAAAAATATAAATAAACTAGAAGCATGGTAAATAAATAAAACCTCTTTTTATATTTAGTCCATAACCCTCATTCTATTTATGGAGGCTCAAGAAAGAGGTTTTATTTAAGTGATCCTATGGGCCAAATACCATATTTGTGAAAGAGGTATGGTAAATTAATAAAAATATAAATAAGC
>APFE030167609.1:135344-171470 GCA_000404065.3 Pinus taeda
TTTCAAACCAAGCTTAAGCAAACATTTAAAAAAATATACACACCTTTTTTCACTTTGTAGGAGCTCGATATTGCCTCTCATGTATCTCTGTAATTTCGGATCATCCAGTTCTGCAATTGCAACCTGCAGTAGCCCTCTGTGTCCTCTTTCCAATGCCACCAGTCTGACCCCAATTGGATTCTCCAATTAAGAGTTATGCCAAATCTCCCACAGTGACCTGATTATAGACTAATTCAGTAGAGCGAACTTGTACGACGTGCCATGTGTCCCTGTTTTGACCTTTGGCTCTAAAAAATATATACAAGAAACTACAGTCTATCTTCTTTCTGTAACTTCTTATGAAATTTCAATCTGATGCTCCGAGAGAAAGTTATGACGATTTCCCCCAGGTCACCTGTTTTGAATGTAATTCAGGATTCTGCAAAAGGACCAACTTCCTCAGTTCATATCTCCGAACATATAGTGCGAAAAGCTCTAAAATTCTGACTTGAGATTAGTGCGATGTCTTCATAAATGGGGTTTTTTTAGCTTCTGAAACATCGCAGAAAAAAAGTTATAGCGAAAATGCCATGATGACCTTTTTGTAGCAGCGAAACCCTAGAATCCAAATCTCTGATACCAAATGTTATGAAACCAGCTCAAGAAAAGATAGAAAAAATAGATCAACGCCTTAGAATTCAGCCTCTTCGAGGGGGCAACCTCCTTTACATTACATATATGAACAATTCTTGGATGATTCAAATGATAAAACCTCCTTTCTATATATAGGAGTCTAAGGAGTCACAATATAACCCAGCCGACCTAACAATAATAATATAAAGCTACAAAAATAACAATAGAGGGATTCTATGGGGCACAGTAATAACAATATGGGGACAATAGGGGCACAACTACAATAGTAATGGGGTAATTACTAGTATTATAGGCACCCAACAGGGACACTCATTCAAAAGTTGTAAGAAGATCCCAATACACTTGATACATTTATTTGGAAAAATGATTCATTATGGTACAAAGATCGCTTATATCTATGTAATAATTCTTAAATCAAACAAAATATTCTTTTGGAATTGCACACCTCCCCCTTAGGAGGGCACTCAAGATTTTTAAAAACTTACCACAGGGTCAAGAAGGAATTTTTTTGGAATGGTGTTAAATTTGATATGTAAAAGTTTGTGGCACAATGTTTGGTTCGCCAACAAAATAAAGTTGAGACAATTAAGACCCCAGGTCTGTTACAACCTTTAGCCATTCCAAGTCAGCGTTGGGAGGAGGTCCCAATGGATTTAAGCATAGGTTTACCAAAGTCCGAAGGAAAGAGTGTCATCATGGTGGTAGTTGACAGACTTACCAAGTATGCACACTTTTGTGCATTTTCTCATCCTTTTAAATCCAATATAGTTGCTACTACATTTATGGAAACAATTCAAAAGCTACATGGAAACCCAAAAATTATTATAAGTGACAGACATCTCATTTTCACTAGAAATTTTTGGACGGAATTATTTTCTTGTCTTGGCACTTAATTAGCTCATAGCTCATCTTATCATCCTCAATCTAATGGGAAAATTGAGATAGTGAAAAAATGTTTGGAAGGGTATCTTCGTTGCTTTGTATCTGATAAACAAACACGATGGGTCAAGTGGTTACCTTTAGTTGAATGGTGATGTAACACTTCCTTCTATATTGCAGCAAAAATGAACCCATTTATGGCACTTCATGGATATCATCCACCATCCATCACATCATCTTTAAGAGGAAATTCTAAGGTTCAAGCAGTGGAATATCACATCGAGCATCAACAACAAGTTCTCCAACTATTAAAGGATAACCTCACTCTGGCACTCGTGTCAAAACTGCTACACATGACACGCTCAATAATTAGAAATTGGACATAACAAAGTTAATCACAATCACATGACAGCAGTTACTCTGCAGTTTGCCACTAATTTAATATTAGGGTTATACATGCCATAAGAAACGGAAATTCACCATACAAAACAAGTTTGAACTAATTGTGATCATGATAATTAGCTAAGAAATTGCCAAATGCGGATAGAAAACCGACAAAGGTGAATTAGTTTAAAAGCTTGTAATATTGTAGAGATTTTGTATTTCTGCACTACTGTTATCATCCATGATTTAAGAGAAACACCATTGAGATACCATTGAAGATGCAATCTCAACTTTGGAGATAACACTTTATATAACGCTACAGAAGCTTGGACAATACTCCAAGCTCTTAAATGCAATTTGCAAAGAGGAAATGTTACTCGAAATACGTAAACAATTAGAAAAGGCTCCTATCGATATCAGCAGATACTTTATTTCCTTCCTCTACCAACCATTTCAAAATGCTCATTGATTTGTTTCCCTATAAATCACCACATGTTACGTTTTTTGCGTCCGACATATGTCACAAAAATTTTGTATCAGAGATAAAGTTGACATCCAGATCTCTCTGTCATTCCAATGTCTATCCCATCATTAGTATTTATTATTATTGTTATTATTATTATTATTATTATTATTAATTCATCAATGTAACAATCAAAACGAAGAGAGTTATTTTTTGTACCACTACAAATAACGTGTTCCCCTTACTACACTAGCTATTTCAAATTGTCTAGAACACGCTACAAAGATAATGCCACCATCCATATTTTTTATCATCCTGATGTCTACCCTTTGATTAATAGAAAACACTCATGTGAGTAAATACTAGTTCTCTCAGCGTTCAATTCATCAACTACCTACCTTCCCACGTATTCAATTACTGTACCCACACATAGACAGAACAAGAAAACCACAAAATCCTTAAAACATCAAAACTAGAAACACAATTTTCAAAGCATTAAAATATGAATTCTAACATATACTTTCAACATAACACAATTGCATATGTGCAAGACTATAGAGCAAATCCATTCTGCAGAAAAATCTCTTACGATTCCATTATATGAACCTCTACGCTTTGTACAATCTATTAATAATAAAATAACCACTAGCCTTGTACTGGAGTGTGAGAGAAGCTCTCAAAATATCAAATATAGAAACATGATTTTCAAAGCATTAAAATGTTAATATTAACGTATACTTTCAAAATAACACAAATGCATATGTACTCTAAAGCTTTCATTGTGGGAACCTCTGCACTCTACAAAATCTATTAATAATAAAATAAGCACTACTCTTGCACACAATCTACTAATATCAAATTGCATGTGCACTAACTCCAAAAGAGCTAAAAACACATGAAAACTAAAAGACCCCTCTACACTTCCCCCATTCCGCACAAATTCTACACATCCCTCTTTCTACACATGCATTTTTCTCTGCATAACCTCCGCACATGCACAACCACTTCTGCACAACTCTGTTCGCATAGCTACTTCCGCACTCAATAACTTCCTTCGGTTAGTCATTGATATTCGAAGATGTTATTAATTGATATGGAAACCAGATATCATGAGAAGGAAGAATTCGTTGCGAAATGTGTTCCTCAATAAGAATTAAAAAAAGAGTTTTGTATATTTATTATTTTAATAAACTTTGCATAAAGATTTTGGCACATTGAAAGATTTGCGCACATGCATTTATTATCCGTCCAGCTTTGCATAGCCACCTTCGCGCAGCTACTTCCGTAGTTGCGAAATATGTTCCTAAATAATTATTAAAAAAGAGATTTGTATATTTATTATTTTAATAAACCTTGAATAAAGCTTTCAGCACATTTGGCGAACCAGGAACTCAATTAATACTAAGGACTTTTCATACCAAGGGGTTATTTACAGGTGATATTACAAAACAGGTACTAGCCCCTTTCAATGGAAATATTGAATTCAATGAGAGTTTGGTTTATCCTATTGACTCACTTCATTTTACTGCACAACACTTCTTCCTCACACGGATTAAAAACATAGTTTATTTAATATTGCATAATAAGAGTAGTTTTATAGTCCAACAATTACGATAATTGTTACAAAAATGGCAAAAAATCATACAAGACCTGCAACCACGTAAGTTATGTCATCATTGTGCACAACATTACCGTAACAATATCTCTCGCACATACCTCATCCTACGCACAGTAAAAGCTCTGCACAATGAAACATAATAATATTAATTCGAAATTTATTCATAGTTAAATTAATTAAAGCTCCATCTGCATCCCCGTTCACATAAGAAAAGTTCTACACATTGCTTTACATGCAAAGCTTTGTGCACTGCTTTACATGCACAACTCCACTATATCCAACTTTCTAATTTTTGAAATTTTATAGCAAGTGATGTTACGATGCCTATTCACGACACTTAAAATAGCGACAAGTTTAACTGATAACAATATGATTAATTTTATGAATTTCATAAAATGTTAAAGCTACAATTTCAATAATGCCATTACGAGTGTGATATACGATGTGTAAATTTGTAAAAGTAATAGTCATTTTCGGTTCGTCCACATAGCTACTTCCACACTCAATAATATCCTTCGGCCATTCATTGACATTCAAAGTTGTTATTAATTGATGTGGGTCCCAATTATTGTGGGGATGAAGCATTCGTTGCGGAATACATTCCAGAATAAGAATTAAAAAAGAGATTTTTATATTTATTATTTTAATAAAGTTTTCATAAAGATTTCGACATAGTGAGAGATTTGTGCACATGCATTCGTTCTATGCACATGCTTCCTCTGAACAGCGAGCTCCGCACAACTACTTATATAGTTGGGAAATACATTCCTAAATAATAATTAGAAAATATATTTGTATATTTATTTTTTTAATAAATCTTGCACAAAGATTTCCCACATTTGGGAAGCCATGAACTCAACTAACACTAACGACTTTTCATACTTGGGGTTATTTACTGGTGATATTCTAGAACATGTACCAATCCCTTTGAATGGAAATATTGAGTTATATGAGATTTTTGTTTATACTATTGACTCACTTTGTTTTACCACACAAGACTTCTTACTCACATGGATTGTAAACACAATGTATTTAATATTGCATAATAAGAGTAGCTTTTATGGTCCAACGATTACGATAATTATTACAAAAGTGGCATAAAATCCAATAAGACCTTCAACCCCGTCAGTTTTGTCATCATTGGGCATAGCAGTACCATAAATGTGTCTCTCGCACATACCTCATCCTACTCACAGTAAAAACACCGTACAATGAAACATAATAATAATAATTTGAAATTTGTTCATAGTTAAATTAATTAAATCTCCCTTTACATCCTCGTTCTCACAAGCAAAACTTCACACACTACTTTAAATGCAAATGTATGCACACTACTTTATATAGAAAGCTCCGCTATACTCAACTTTCTATTTTTTAAAATTTTATAGCAAGTGATGTTACCATGCCTATTCATGGCACTCAAAATAGAAACATGTTGAACCAGTAACAATATCATTAATTTCATGAATTTAATAAAACGTTAAAGCTATGGTTTGAATAATGTGATATACGATGTGGAAATTTGTAAAAGTAATAGCCATCTTTGTACAAGGAAATATTTATTAAAGATTTGTTTAGCCCCGCTCCCCCACCTATATAAAGGACCTGCAATCGCATCAGTTTTGTTATCATTGGTCAGAGCAATACCATAACAGTGTCAGCATTAGTGTTGGAGCATTCACCGATGGAATGGCCACTCAGAATTATTTTTTTTTTAAATGAATTGGCAAGCACCGACAAATACCAAAAATAAAGCGCTCTACATGAGGGGAGTTATGTCCAATCAAAGGTTGCTAAGCCAATCGAAAATCAGAAATAAGACTTCCCAAAAATTTGAAAATTATTTTTCAATTTATGGAAAATAGAAATATTCAGCATCTTCCCAAAACGTTGGTTAAAATTACAAAAAAAAAAAAAATAACAAAAAGTAAATATACTTTGACTACAACACAAATACTATAATCCCTGATAAAAAACGACTAATAATTACATTATATTATCAAATACATACCTTATTAGTCCCTGCCCAAAGGGCTGACAGGGACTATAGTAATCGGTTTTCCGAATTAGCATTAGTGCAACACGAATACCAATGACCAAAACTTTGTCTTAAGCTAGAGTGTGCAACAAATTATATTTTTATTTTGTTTTTAACAAAAGTTTATACTAGGCACATTTTATGCTAACCAAAGTTTAGTTTCACCATCTTATTTGGCCTCTTCTCGAGGTCAGGGAAGAGGTCAGAGGCGCACAATCGCATTAGGATAAGATCATGTATTTAAATACATTCCGCTGAAGTGAATTAATGATGACACTAATTGATATACATTTAATGTTAAGTTATAAACTTTATAAAATTTTGGGTTTATGGATTTTTCTCGGCTCCAACTTGACATCTGGGTTTATGGCTTTTGCTCGGCTCGAACTTGGCATCTGGGTTTATGGCCTTTGCCCAACAATCTATCGTATGTTATACCTGGCACAACAACATGTTCTATCTGGCGCAACTCCAACGCGCTTCCAGAAAGACCTCTCATCTCTGATTATATGCAATCTGATTACATTTTGCATATTTTTAAAATTATCTTCCTTTGTCCTTTGTCGATTCCTCTGTTCTCTGTTGATACCTCCAGCCCAGAACATTACCAGAGATGAATTACCTGGATGAATACGAGCAGCACGGGCGTGGATTTTCCACGTGGTCCTCCCATGGGGATTATGAGCCAACCATCTCATTTCATTTAGTCCATCCCTTCTTGTTCGAAAGCCCTCTGCACCAAAAGCATAGGCAAATCCTCCATGATGAAATGAACTAAGCAGGGCTGAGATGAGACGAAGGTTCAGAATGATCAATATGTGGGAAATCGGAACAGCGTATTGCCGAGGTTCGTGCTAGAACACGCTACACTCATCCGAGTACGATTACTCTACGCTCATCCGCCTACCCCTCGTGTTGAAAATCATCCGCCTATCCCTTGTGCTGAAAATTGCAGATGGGTCGGGCAGTTCCCCATTGAGGTCTGCATAGAAATGATCATCATCATCTAAATTATTGGAACCTGAAATGCATAGCTCAGCTACATCCTGCACAAATGCCAGAGGCTCGTCTTCCTGAATTTCTGTGGAATTCCTGCAACTAAGGACGTCGGGAACTCAGGGATGGCGGAAAGGGAGAATCTAATATATATATATAATAATATATAATATATATATATATATATATATATATATTATATATATATATATAGTATATATATATATATATCTTCACAAGTTGGGAAGGGCAAGTAGTAGAAAGAAGATCTACTAGCTTAGTATTTAGCCTTGGTTCCTCACTCCCCTCCCAAATTTCTCGGTTTAAGAACTAACGGTTTTGTCAGAAGTGGGTGGGCAGCAGGAATAGATCCCATTTCACACAGAAAGGGAGCCGGAGCACAGTGAAACTGGTATACAAGGCAATATTCCATGAAGTGATATAGATTCACCTGCATCAAGTGTTGTTACAACATAGCTTATTTCTTTATCTAGTAGCATCTCTTCCACGTCAAGATCCAGTCCCAACTTGCCTTTGCTCGGCTACAGATCTGGTTCTTCCTGTTTCGAAGCAAGCAGTTGCAAAACCACCCATTAATTCATCACCAGTTTATGGAGAGGGAGTAGAGACAAAGACAGAGCCTATTTCAAAGACATAAGGAGAATCAATAGGGGCGGAAGCATCAAAGGCAAAGGTGTTATAGTAAGCAGCGATCATTTTCAAACATGGATCCTCAGCGTGAAACCCCTCATAAGTCATGGAAGCCTCCTCCATCATTACTGGACCTAACAATAACTATGAGGAGGTAAGGTTTCTAGCTCAAACTAATTTCAATACTAGAAATGATAATCAAGCATGGGAAACCCCAAAAATAATTAGTTGAAACAAATATAGTTAATCATAAAACTAACAATTAGCATTCACACAGACAAAGAAAAAACACAAGAACTAGCGAAATCTGTGCCAGTTGAGGAGCTATGATGCGTAGCTTGAACCCTTCGACTACAAGTCGCTGCCTCTTCTGGAGTCGATGCCACTTCCTGAGAAATGTTGGATGAGGTGTATGTAACTATCAACATGGATGGATTAGTGCAAATCCGTTCCGCTCATCCACTTCTAGCTAAAATAACCAACTACGCTATGCTTCGAGCTTCCTTCATTCAAGATAGAATGAACAACAAAATTCCACATGACTGACATTTCCACACTACCAGCAGTAGAATCGGCACTATGGCTCCTCCAAGTTTTCATGACAGCTGAGAGAACCTCAACTCATTCTCGTTGCTATTGCAGGTATTAACCAAGCTTCTAAGTTTTTTCGCTCAGCTATCCAACACGCAAGATTAACATAGAATGGTACTTGTCACCATTGTCCTTCTCTTCAACCACGTTTCGATCATGCATTATGCATTATGTTCAACCACGTCTCTTGTTATGTTCAACCAGGTTTCTGTGGCGCTTGGGTTGTCTCTCGTGGTAGGGCCAAAAACCCGGCTGGCCTTGTCTTAATAAAAAGATTATTCTGAAGTATGAATATTTAAACTATACCATCTAAACCACAATTTCGTTCTTGGACAACAAATATTTGATGGCGGGATACTAGTTGTAGCGTTTGTTCTATTGGCAATATGGTGTCTTGTTTACCACACATCAGGCCATCGTAACAATTGCATATACTCAAGATTGCCTGCATCTTTATTTTCTTTGTTCTTTGAATATTAGTCGAGTTAACGAACACCACATCTCTTGTTATGTTCAACCAGGTTTCTGTCGCGTTTGGCTTGTATCTCATGGTGGGGCCAAAAACTCGGTTGGCCTTGTCTTAATAAAAAGATTAAACCACAATTTCGTTGTTGGACAACAAATCTTTGCTAGCGGGATACTGGTTGCAACATTTTTTCTATTGGCAATATGGTTTCTTGTTTACCACACATCAGGTCGTCGTAACAATTGCATATACTCAGGATTGCCTGCATCTTTATTTTCTTTGTTCTTTGAATATCAGTTGAGTTAATGAACTGTATTCTTTATGTCCTGTGTAAGAGGTTTCCAGTTTCATACATTGAGATTTACATGAATATTTAATAATCTTTATCTCTATGTTCTGATTCTTGTACTCGCAAATGTCTATTTAATTGCGAAGAGATGCAGATTTTGCCCATACAAGAGGCAATTCAGATAGTATAAACTGTATATGAATGTATCTACCAAAAAATTGAAACCATTTTTTGTCCATAAGCCTTAATATGAACTGCGTAAGCCAAAAATATATAAAACCAAGACACTGAAATTGGAGAATAAATTTTCGTATAAACGTTAGCTAAATATGTAATTATAACCTGATTTAAACTACACCCATAATTCCAAAATTGGAATGAAATATTTTTCATATAAAGATCTCTAATTATGGCAGAAGAAATTTAGTGCCAAGCAAAAGTTTTGGAATATTTAGACCTTGCACATTTAGAAAAACGTTAACCCATATTAAACTGCATTATCTGAAACAGAATTTGATTATGGTGAGGCACGCAGGAGATGTTTTAACTCCATCGGCGTAGTGCAAGTATACCGACGCTGGTGGGCTTGGCTGCATCTGCTTCTGGGACTGCACATGGAACTGGTCCACTCACCCCTGCTTCTGACTATTCAAGTTGATGGATAAGGGAAATCGCCTCTGACTTAGATCGCTTGGTGGGTTGGCCGAGAGAAACTGAGCTAGGGCTTGCTTGCCAACAATGCAATCCTCAACCACCCGCTCGCTACACTTAAAGCAGGGCCTAGCTACCATGCAGCCCCTCTTGTTTGAATGTTATCATTCAACCCTTACATGAAAAAAACACTGTAACATTTTCCAACTACGTGCTTAATCCATATTTTTTCACAAGCATATTATTTTCAACAATGTCTAATTTTTCACGTGTAAAGAACTTGTGGGTTTAATTGTTTAATTATTGTCGCTATTTTACTTGTGAGAAGGTTATTTGAATATCAATATTCAATATTTATGATTTACATCCTTCAACACTTTATGAATGCCAAGTGGATATTACTAAATGGACAGAGTAAATTTTGGTCATGGTATTTAGGAATGATTTTTTTTTTTTTTTTTTTCACTGTTTTTTTTTTTCAATTGTGAATGCCAAATGGATAGTAGTAAAGAAACACATCAATTGGCCAAATCAATCATAAAACCAAATGCAAGGGATCATTTTTTGATATAGAATCTCATGTCTAATTCATGCTTAATATAATTATTTGTTTTTTAAGGAAATAAAAGGAACATTTATTATTAGTTTAGTGTGAATTTTTGGCAATAAAAGATATAATTAATTAAGATAAAATCAGAATTAATAAATATTAATTAAAAGAATTTTATTTTATTTTTACTTTATATTTTTTAAAATAATAAGATAATATCAAGAAATTTAATATCATAATAAAAAATCTTTTTAATTTTTTAAATATAAATGTAAATATCAAATTTAATATATTAATAAAGGATATTTTATTTTTATTACTCTATTTTTTAAATAACGAGATAATATCAAAAACTTATTATATTAATTATTATTTTTTATTATATTTTTTAAATATAAATGTAAATGGAAATGATTTATTTATTACAAATTTAGAATTCATGCATCGGAGGGTGCATTATATTGTCTCACTTAAATATGGAGATAATCTCATGGTTGCTTCTCTCAAGTAAATAGGGATTGTTCATCTAATCCTTATGTACATGGAAAGCCCCTCGTGTACATTATTACACTCATAACTTTGTTCCCTTTTATTGATCTCTAATATTAATGCCCCTCTTAAAACAAAATACATCATTTTAAATATGAAACATTAATTCCAATTACTAAAAAATGACTCCTTATATTTTGAATAATATCTCTTTCTTATTTCAATGCTTTACATATTCATGAGAGAGATTATTTTATTTCAACTTTTTTATGTGTTATATCATATTTACTATCTTCTCTTATTTGATACAAGGGGAAATTGAGCCCTCAGGGGAGGGGGCAACTCAATTGATGATGGACATGAAATTGAAGTGTTATGTGTGAGGAGGTTCAAAGTTCAAATCCCCTTGACTCACTTGTGTCTATAGAATTTCCATACGTAGGCACCTAGAGGTTATAGTGGTGGAAGGTGGGATTGACCCTATGTCACGCGAGTACAAGACCAACCCAATTGTTGATTCCTATATACATATATGGAGATTGTTTTATGACATACATGTTTGTTTTTATTATTTTCAATTATGGTTATAATGGTTGACAACGTTATTATGTATACACATAAAAATAGAGTCATGGCTCTTCATAATGGTTGGCTTGATACAATGGAATATGACAATTTACTAGTTTAGATTAAATGTTAACATTAACACTTAACCCAATTTAGGTATATTACAAGTCATCCCATCTTGAAATGATTCATCCTTGAAGCATTATTAAAGATGAGAGTCTTAACCTAAATTCTTCATTTTCTCAGGTAGCTTCATCTTCAGATAGGTTCCTCCGCTTAATCAGGTATTCATTGACAACTCTCAAATGAAGGACTTCAATTTTGACTTCTAAGATGCCTTTGAGTTCTAATACTAGTCTCCCTTCTTCATCCAAAAGAGGTAATTATGTTTGTGTAGGAGTTACTGGACCAAATTTGTTCTATAAACAAGAAGCATGGAAGACATAATGTAGTTTTCCCTTGCTTGGTATTATATCTAATGCATAGGGTACTTGGGCTATTCTCTTCTTGAGTTGGTAAGGATCATAAAAGTTGGGCACAAATTTATGAGTTACGTAATTTTAAGCAAGTTTTTCTTGTATGGTTGGACTTGAATGAACACCTACTCTCATACTTTAAATTATAAATCGATTCTCTTCAAATCATTTTGTTGTTTGATTTAGTTCTTTGATTGATCAAGGTGATTCTTTAGGATAAAAAGGATTTCAATATTAGTGACTAAGTAGTTCCTTATTACCGATGGCTTGGAATTAGTAATGACATATTATTATCTTGAAGGGCGTGGATATCCATATAAATCTTTAAAAGGAGCCAATTTTGTTGAAATGTGCTAAGTAGTGTTGCAACGCCACTCTACAAGGTGTATCCTTCTGTTCCACTATGACTAATGATAATTCACAAAATTCCTTATGTATCCTTCATGGCATTTATTTACTACTTTTGTTTGTCAATATTTATAGGGATGGTATGAAATTCTCAAGGTTAATGTGATACCCATATGGTGGAGCGATTCTTTCGGCAAATTGCATGTGAACATGAAGTCCCTATTATTACCAATAACTTTGGGAAACCCATGGAATCTATAGATATTTTTTTCACATAGCTATTAGATTTTGACAAGATTTAGCTTTGGATGATACATCAATGAAGTGATCATATTTGATTTATAATTGTAAAATCAATGCCGTACCTCCCATATTGATTTGGGAGACTTGTGATAAAATCTATGGATACTTTAGCCCATTGCTAATATGGAATATGAATCAATTGAAGAAGACCAAAAAGCGTGATACATTCTAACTTTTAACATTGACAAGTGGCATGTTTAGCTAGATGTTTTTGAATATCATCCTTCATTCCCTTCTAGGAAAATGATTGTTGGGTATTGTAGTATGTTTTCAAAAATCCAACATAGCTTTCAATCAAGTAATCACACATTTTTTAAGACTTGGATTTTTAATTTGACAAGTTGGGTAAATATATTCTTCCCTTATACCAGAGTATATTATTGTCCCAAGTAGATATTGTGTTTGACACATTGTTGCTTTCAACCTCCTCAATTATTTTCCTAATTTTTAGAAGTTTCACTTACTCCGCTTGAACATTTGAGTCCATTTAAGGATTACTACTAACATTAATCCTGTAGCATCTACTTCTACTTTCCTCAATAAGTTATCTACAACTTGGTTTTGCTTACACTTCTTATGGAGAATCTCAAAGTCAAAATCTTGTATTTTTCTTATTCATTTTTATTGTTTTGGTGATAAGCTCATCTATTTTATGAAATATTTCAAGATATAGTGAACTTTGGTGAAATTTTTTGCTTCCACGAGTATTTTTTCCACTTTAGCAAGGTGTGAATGATTGCCAACATTTCTTTATCATATGTTGACTTTTCTTGCTCTCTTGAAGTTTAATCTTCAAACTTCAAAGGTAATGAGATGATTTTCCTACATAAACATAATGCATATTCCTACCCCTCAAGCATCACATTAGAGAATAAATGGTTTTGTGAAGTATAGGATATTCAAAAGAGGATTTAAATTCATTGAAATCTCCATCTTCTTAAAACAAGCTTCTATTGAATCATACCAACTAAAGGCATCATTCTTCAACAACATTGTTAGTGAGGCCACAATCTCCACATAGTTCTTTATAAATATTCTTCAATACCTTGTAACACCTACAAATCCCCCATAATTTGTGATAGTCTTGTGAATAGGTCAATCAATAATCGAAACAATATTCTTTGTGTCTACCTTAACTCCTTCCATTGATACAATGTGTCTTGGAATTTCTTTTTCTTTTCTTTCAAAACTACATTTTGATTGGTTTACTTAGAACTTATTTCCTCTTAATAGTTGTCAACAATGTCTCTACATGTTTGAGTTGCAAACTCCACTTATTTATGTAGGCCAATGATCGCCAAAGAACAAAAGAACAAAATTTATAGGTATGGATGGAATAACTCATTCATCGTTACATGGAAGGTATTTGGGGTATTAGATAGTCTAAAAGGCATGACACAATTCATACAGGCCTTCACTTATATACAAAGCAGTTTTGGGAGTATCCTCTTCCCATACTCTTATTTGATTTAACTTGATTACATATCAAGCTTGGAGAAATACTTAGCACGATGAAGCTCATCCAATAGTTTGTTCGCTAAAAAAATGGGAAATTTATCTTCATCAGTAAAAAATTTTAAGGTTGGATAGTGATACAAAAACTATAGGAACTGTCCCTTTTCCTCATGAGTGTGACTAGTAATGATACAGGCTCTTGCTTCAATTTTTTACACCACAATATAATCATTCTTGAATGAGGCATTCAATTTCTTGAATCCAAGGCTACCCTCCAAATATGGACTCCACAAATTGGGAATAAATGTTTTTCTTTTCCCCCTTCTCCAAAATACAAAACTATTTCACACATTTATTTTAGTTTTGTCTATTTCCTAATACAATGTAGTTTTGTGTCTTCTTTCCTAAACTCTTCAATCTTCATAATTTAAATTGATAATAGACTTGCTTGGGGATATTAAACCATGACTCGTCACATTCAAAATCGCCTAGTAGTTTTTGAGGGCATAAATCTTATTTTACATACGAAATCATATAAGATTATTATTAACTAGGTTAAACCTCAAATGAAATAGAAATAATCCATTTTAAACTTATTTAGATTCTTCACAAGACATACTTAGTGCCTTCCTCTAGTTACAATCTAACTTTCCTAAAGAAGTGAAGGTTTGGAACATTAATAGTTTGTCAAGCTATCTTGCCATAATCAATATGAAAAAAAACAATATTACTTTTATAAGTTACATTATAAATGGGATTTACATTTGTCATCATATGAGTAATAAATAGTCACAATGGAATAATCAATGAAGAAATTTTTGGGGGAGATGGTCAAAGGTAGAAAATATTAAATCACTACATTTTAATAAATCATGATCCAAGAAAAAAAGATAAAAATATTTAATTTTCAACTATATTTCAGGAAAACTATAATTTTGCAATATGGAACCCAAAATTAATGGATTTATTTTTCTCCTTTTTTTTTGTATTGTAAATCATATAAAATGTTAGATCAACATTTATCATTCAAGAAAAATCATGAAAATAATGTATTTATCAACTCAACTTTGAAAATATTTTTATCTTGCATTGTATAAACCTAAAACTAATTTAAAAAGTGTAAGCAATAGTCCCCTACCTAATTAGGGACTAACAATAAAATGTTAAACATGTTCCCTCCCTATCTCTACCACCATATTCTTATGTGCTCACAACTACCCTCCCTCCATGCAACACCATATCCTTGTACTTTCATACCCCCTCTCATATCCCTTCCCTCCTCCCAAGACATTTTTTTCTTTTGTCATAGCCTCCAAACTCCTTCTTGAACTTTCATACACCATGTTTGCATCCACCTAGATTGAATCTTATCCCTTCTCCTCTCCATCCCTACCAAATCCATCACTTCCTCCCACCATCTCCCTCCCATAAATTGCCTCCATCTTCAAACCCCTATGGAAATTCCTTTATTCTCCCTTATTTTTTCCCTTGAAATACTAACCCCATCCCTACCCATGACCATGCTCCCACCCTTCTCTCTTCTCAAAAAATACAAATTAATTGAAACCCCCTTCCTTCTCTTTGAAAAACTTGTATAAATCATCTCCACATTGATATCCCTAACCATTGCCTCCCCATTCTTCCCTATCCTACAACCCCATCCCCTTCTCTCACTCTTACCTCCTTCCCCTTTTTCCTAACTTAGTTGCAACTAAACTTCCATAAACCTCATTCCTAATGGAATGGGTATTAAAGGATTTAGATCCTAGGTCCATAAAATAAACTACACAATACTTTTCAATAAATTTGTGCCATCGTATATGCACTAATCCATAAAAATACAATCCAACAATGGCCTCCTTAACCACATTAGATCTCAAACTCTACATAAACCATGTCAAGGATATTCTCATGCATATGGAGTTGGTAGTTTCCGTTAATATAAAGTTATAAGAAGATGTTTGTCTCCTCACAATAGGATTTTGAGTTAGATCCAAAAATATTATTCTCAAATGGTTGATAACTTCATAAGAAACCCTACATCTCCAAAACCCATTTAAAATGTTGAAAATATCAATGTAAAAAAAATATGAGAAAATATACTCTTAGTAAGTGTTGTTAAAATGGGAAACTGAATCATGTGCACATTTTGTGAGAAAGGAGTGGGACACCCCATTTCTAAGGTCAATGAGGTCGTATAAAACATTATCACAAAGGAGTCACATACATGGGACAAATAATTAAATTTTATGGTATGTGGGATCCCACTTCCAATCACAAAGCCCATGCAAGCAATATCATCTGTTCTCCATGACATTGTGAATATTATGGATATTTATTTAAAGTGGGATTGGTTGGATAACCACTTCATGCTACACCTTTGCTTCTATACCATAGACGATTGGCTATGATCCCTTCACCTTAAGAGACAAATCTCCTTTCTTCCAAATACGGTCTTCCTAGATGTACATCTCATGAGATTTAAACTAGAGAGCTTAAGCTCTAAAATTATAGCGACAACATTAAGGGAGGAGTAAAAGTGGACAATAATTCATGACATTAGAGTAATATTTATATGATACTACCCCCACCCCGCTCCTCCTTTTCCAGGGTGATCTCATCATTGACCATCTAAATGAAAACCATGCTAGAGTAGGTATGGGTCTTCATCTATTTCCATAGCTCGTTGAAATTGCAATGGATTCTTCTTGAACCCTTTGGAGGAACCTCAAGATTCCCTTGGGATTCAAGACACCCAACTTCCCATAATGATCAATGCTATCCTTGATTATATACCTTGTACTATTAAGGATAATCATTAACTTATGCCTACTATATAGTGAACAAAACATCATGAAGACACCCTAATTCCGATAGTGATCCATGTTATCCTTGAGTAGACACCTTGTAATATTAAGGGTTATCATTAACTTTTCACTACTGTATAGTGAACACAACATCATGATAGTGTTTACAATTTAGGTGGATTTGCTCGCCTCATACATGGCTCCCTTTGAGACAAGGTTTTTATGGTAATGTTCGATGACCATGCTAGGTTCATGTAGTATTCATGATTGTTCCTTCCTTCACTAATATGTCAACATTGTGGTATGTTACTTCTCTGCAAAATCTTTTGCATATGCACTCAAGTCTAACGGTGATCTATTTATAGACCTGTACACAAAAATAACCCATTCATTCACGTAGGGTGAGGCAATGCTTTTATGGAACTTTAATGCCCAAAAAATATCATTATTGCTCCTACTTAATGATAGATCGTAAGATTTTATTTACCTTTAGGGATCGATCTAGTGTCCATGGGATTACATGGGACTTTAGAGGATCAATCTATATTTCTCAATCATTATGGAAGGAACATTTTTCACCTTGTGAAAATTATGATATGTTGACCTTGAATGGCCTTCCATGCTGACCCTACTATATCAGCTTCATGTGTTTTCCCCATGTTGAAAGAGCCAACGTAATTAACTATGTGTTAGTCAATAGGGACGTCCTCTCCTATATCCTCTACTTTTTATTCTCCATCATCCATTTCATATATCTTGTACTCCTAAAATTATACCTCAAATACCCCTATGCTCCCCAACCCTACCTCCTCTCTTCCCCTCTGCATGAACTACCTTCCTATTCTACATTGATTGTTTTTAATTTATATGCCTCTTTCATTCTTTATGTGTTCCCTCCCTTTTATAGTTGCATCCCCTTGAAACAAACTCCACCAAATATGACCTTATTTCCCAACCTCCTTGGGAGGTTAAATTACGCTTGATTATTTCCCTCATGCCACTAAGGCTCCATGAGGAACCCTCTCCCCTAGTGTCTACACCATAAACTAATGGTATAGCGAAGAGTGAAAAATTCACCATAAGAACCTCCGTTTCTCCTTCAATCGTGATGCCTTCTCCAAGCCTAAACTTTGAAAATAAATCCATTACCTAATAAAACTTTAAAAGTAGGATTCCCTTTCCATGAAGAGGTGAGAGATGTACAATTCCCTTCACCACTCTACCAATACCTTTTAGCAAACCTATTTTCCTAAACAAACATCTCTCCTACCAAAATTGGATGCCAACCATCCATTCCCATGTACCATATACCTATATGATATTCTAGAATAGGTCCCTCTAGACATAACCTCTCACTCTTCTCTACTACCTTGTCTTAAATGGTGATATAAGGAGGGAAACTAGTTTCATGAGAAATAAGAAAGGTAGTAGATGAGGAAGGATTTTAGGGAAAATTCCTTGAGCATGATATTTACACCATTGATTCTTACCATGTCGATTTATTCAATGATGTTGTTTGTTCAAGGTTTCCTTACACTCTCCACTAGATTCATAAGTGGGGAATCCATTCTAACCTAAATAATTATCAGACCATCATGATTAGGCACACCTTTTATAATATCTATGCAACAATTCTTCACATTTTATATATAATTTTTTTCCAGTGCACCAAACTATTGATAATAACTTTACACCTAAGGAAACTATTTATGATACTTGATATTACTTTTGGAAATTCTTCTACTAAGTTAAGGAGTTTCAAAAAGAATTAAACATAATATTATATGAGGCTCTTTTCCAACAAATTCGGGATATTGGCATCTCTGAGATCCTCTTGACAACCATTATGATATTGTATGAGTCAATTATTGTTATTCTTTGCATCGCTCAAGGCCTCTCAAAATTCATTTGAAGCACTGTCAAGGTGAAGTAGTGGATTTACATTTATGAGTTAGTGTCCTTCCTTCATGAGCAAATTCAACATGGGGATGGTTTCCTCATTCATTACACGTTGGTATATTTCTTCTCTTCCTATATGGATTGATACTTCTAGCATCCTCTCTTGAGGGGCTTTAAAGACAACTTTATGGCCTTTATAGCTTTCTTGACCTTCAAGAGTTAATTATCAACATTGGTAAAACCAAGTTCATGATCTTTAATACATTGGTTAGAACTCTCACTACCTATAATTTATTTTTTTAGGAGAAGATATTGAGATCACTAAATAATATACCTAGTTTTGGATTCATTTCAAAAGTCCATCCTTTAGTCTATGATATGATTTCCAACCAATCTTTAAAATGATTGTACCTTTTTTGGATTTACATTTATGAGTTAGTGTCCTTCCTTCATGAGCATATTCAACATGGGGATGGTTTCTTCATTCATTACATATTGATATATTGCTTCTCTTCCTATATGAATTGATACTTCTATCATCCTCTCTTGAGGGGCTTTAAAGACAACTTTATGGCCTTTATAGATTTCTTGACCTTCAAGAGTTAATTGTCAGCATTGGTAAAACCAAGTTCATGATCTTTAATACATTGGTTAGGACTCTCACTGCCTATCAATTCTTAGTTTTAGGAGAAGATATTGAGATCACTAAATAATATACCTACTTTTGGATTCATTTTAAAAGGTCATCCTTTAGTCTATGATATGCTTTCCATATGAAATATAATTTCTTTATGGATTATAAGTCTAGGGACCAAGTATACTTAAGCATGCATGGCAAAACATAAAAGGAGTCTAGACCCTCCTCCCCATACACATAATTTGGTGCAAATAGATGGTTACACACCACATTCTTTAGGTTGAGTTTGAGGCCTAAACTTTTTTATTGGAAGTTATTTTTAGCTTGGTTTCTTTATTCCATAGAGTTTTTAATCTCAAGAATTCAATCTTAGATAGGGATTTGTACTTTCACCTTGCACTTTGTTCTCTAAATGCAAACCCTATAGGATATTTCCACCCTTGGTTCTTCTTGCCTTCTCACCTACTCTAGTCCATGGTGATTTTTGTAGACCATCTTAATCCCTTCAAGTACTTCCTAAATGCACGTTGACACCCCTCCTCTCATTAAAATAGAGCCTAAACAGGGTGATAATAGAGGAAATATATCAACAATAATTCTAAGTCACATGGGCCCTACTACATGGAGAGTTCTCCCTCAGATGGATTTATATTATGAGCACTTTCTAGAGATATAAGGTAGCTTAATCATATGTCTTCAACATATAGGCATTGGCAGCATGCCTTTAGGATCCCTCTTAGATAGTTATGTGTATACCTACAAAGAATTCACATTTAGATATAGCACCATTTATTATAATAAGATATATTATGTCATTTATGATAGTTACAATTGCTCAATTCCGAGGAAGATTATATTTGGATGTCCTTGCTATTACAAGATCAAAGGAATATTTCATTGTCTTTTTCAAGACTCTAGCAGATCCCTATCCACATTCTTTTGGTACACTAACTATTGATGTCTTACTATTTTCATAATAGTGGATTTTGTAATGTACCCATGGAGGAAAATATGGGGTACGTAGGTAGGAACTAAAGGGGATAAAAAACATACATGTGGTCATTATTATGTAAATTGGCTCACTATCTAATTAAAAATAAATAATATAATAATAATGGGTAATTAGAATAGGCCCCTCTGAATACTCATAAGAAAGTATAAATAGTACACATTAATATCATTGTATTTGAGGTATAAATACACAATAATATTATTTCACTGAGATGCATTTATTTGTAATGTTTTGTAGCAAACGTGACTTGTAGAGTAATTCCTTCCACAAGGAATATTTGATTTTACCCTACCTTAAGTGCTACTCTCCACATTCTTATGTTTTTCATGTTGAATCTTCTAGTATCTTTGGATTTTAATGGATTATTTATAAAGTTCTACTATTTTTTATCTCTTATAACTACAAAAGTTTACTACAAGTGGGATCAAAACAATTTCTTAGGCACATTAGGAAAATAAATTTCTTTTTGTAGATTTTTGGTAGAAAAAAAAATAACATTCATGCTTATTTTTGAAACTTTTTTTGTGCAAAATTTGAAAATAAATGTTAGAATTATGATTACACTGAGAGAGGGGGTGAATCAATGTAATGGCCAATTTAAAAAATTTAAAGCAATTCCATCATTAACTATAATCATAACATTACATCAATAAAAACAGTCATCACATTAACACATGAAAACACCAAATGTACATGGAAACCCTTGTAGGACAAAACTACAAATCTTCTTATCTTCAATATTTAATTACATTAAATTGCAAGCACCAACATGTTAGAAGCACCAACTCCTAAAATCAATTTGTAGGCACCAACCCCCAAAGATATGCAAGCACTAACTTTTTGTAGGCTTCAACCTAATGTATGTATGAACTTGATGATAGGATCCAACTTGATGAGCCATCAAACTTTGTTTTAGGCTCCAACCTAATGAGGCACTAACCTTTGTTATGGGCTTAAACTTGATGAGGCATCAACCTTTGATGGAGGAACCCACCTCCTTCACCAAAACATACTGGACAAATTTTTACAATCTTTCAAACCAGAATAAATTCCCCTTACAAGTATGATCGTATCAATACAACCTCAACATATTCTTCAATCATCAATATTGGCATCTTCCTCATTTCTTGTTTTGATCGCCAAGAATAAACTTGTTCATAATATACAAAACATTTTAGCAACAAAAAAAGAAATAAATCCTTTTTCCCTCAAAAAATTTGATCACCCGAACTAAGCATTATCCCCATGATCTACTGACAAAGATACACATTGGTTAACGAATTTGGAATTGGATCCATTTTTCTCCATTATGAACTTGTTTGACTTCAAATCAATGTTTCTCCTTATTCCTTGGGAGTTTGACAAAGTGTCATATATCAATGGAGATATCTTGAAGAGGACTATCCAACCAAACCATTTGCTTACTTGTCTGATTGACATAAATTAAACAAATTCTCAAATACCTCCAATTTATCATACCTCCTTTCACAGCAATGACATTACATTGGTTGTCATCAGTGACAAATCATTGTCTAACAATCTCCCCCTTTTTTCATTGATGGAAACACCTCCAAACATTGATGCTCATTTATGGCAATGTAAAAAACTCCCCCAATCAACCTATTACAAGATCTATGCTCATTGTAGAAATTCCTGCAAATTTTCTACAAATCTACCTCTGAGATCTATGTAGAAAATATGACTGTAGATTAACTCGATAATGCAATATACCAAAGCAAAATACTATAATCTACTTCTACTATCAAACTTGTGGAACCTTGAAGATCGAACTGAATTAGAGTTGAACACATATAACCATAAGAAGAAGAATCAATACACATGAAACATAGAAAAATACTGAGGGGAAAGCCTCAGCTAAAATTCCCACTATTTGTATTATCATACAAGGTGGAAATACATCAGAATTATACAAAGCCTTAGCTCTCACAGCTAGCCAACTCTCAGTACAATCCTCCTGGATGCTCACAGACAATCAAAGCTTATCACAAGCCTTCTCCTCTGCCCTCCAAGCTCCTATTTCCTTGTGCAATTTCTCCTGGGTGATCCTCCTGTTACCAAGTGGAATATTGATCGCTCACACTGATCCTACACCCTGTCAGAACTGCCAATCCTCAAGGAAACATCCCTTGACTGTATGCATGAGTTTCCTTTATAGGAGAAAACATGCAACTAATAGTACATTGGCCTTGACATTCAGCTCAACTGGGTCTTTCTCATAATAGACATGCATGAGTTTCTGATGAGGGAATAGCAGTTATCTGGAGTACACTGGTTGAGTGCATGCATGCATGAACTGACTGATAACTCACCATTAGTTCCTCAAACATTTTTGAACTAATTTAACTAGACTTAACTCAGTAAATTGAGATAACTAATTACAACTCAAACTCAAATATAACTCAATCTTATTTCCTTAATCAAGGGATAATCTCCTTAATTTAAGGGATAACTCTTGCATGACTTCAAAAATACTTCTAACTAGAATTTCTCCAACCAATTAATCCATAATGAATTAATTAATTATTTTCAAGTAGTTGGTGAGACCAAATTCGAATTTAATTCATAATTTTAATTCAAGGACAAATTAAAATTGGAATATTATGGATTCTATTTTTATCATTTCTTGTTGCTATTTTCAACACTCATGATGTTAGTCAATGTTTTCTATCTCTACCCTTTTAACATCAATGGAAAAGGGATCCACTAAATATGGTTTCTCATCTAGTGATTGCTTACTACTGGGCCAATGTTGCACAACTGCTCTTCTGAAGTTACTTCATTTTCTTGTGGACATGTTCCCCCTATGAATGGACTTTCCCCTTTTGAATAAGCTCTCCTCATGTAAATGCTTCATGTCATGTGGCTACAGTCATGCTCCCCCTGTGGGTAGGTTGGAAATCAATCCTATACTACTCAGCTAAGATTAGTGATACATTCCTTCCTATAGGGAAGAAATTACTCCCATTTTTAGTATAAGATATTCAAAGCTTTCTCTTGGTAAAGGTTTCGTAAAAATATCTGCAATTTGTTCTTTTGTTTAAATGCATTCCAACCTGATAGTTTGATCAACAACTCGTTCTTGAAGAAAATGGTACTTGATAGGAATGTGCTTCATTTTAGATTGTGTAACAAGAACTTTTGATATGTTGATAGCATTGGTTTTGTCACACATAATGGGAATAGGCTAATCACCATTCCCTTGAAGATATTTGAGATTCTGCTTCATCCATATAATTTGAGTACCATAAGAGGTTGTTGCAATATATGCTTCTTCAGTAGTGGATAGAGAAATTAAATTTTGTTTCTTTCTGAGCCAAGAAAACTAACATTTTCCTAGAAAAAAATATCCTCCACTAGTTCTCTTTTTATCCTAATAATTCCAACCCAATCTGTACATGTATCATCTTTTAGTGTAATATTTTTTCCCCTTGGATACCACAAACCAGAATCCATAGTGCCTTGTAAATATTTAAATATTATTTTAACTACATTCACATGAGATTCCTTTGGGCTTGATTGAAATTTGCCCACCAAACCTACAACTTTCATGATATCTAGTCTTGATGTTGTTGAGTAAAGAAGTTTTTTGATCATAGACCTGTACACAGTCTGATTTATTTCTGGAGACACATCATCCTTACTAAGTTTGCATCCTATTACCATAGGAGTTCTCATAGATGCACAATTTTCCATACCAAACTTGTTTAATATTCCTTAAGGTACTTGGTTTGAGAGATAAATATGCCTTTTTCTGATTGATTGACCTACAATCCAAAAAAGAAATACAATTCCCCTATCATATACATCTCAAATTCCTTTTGCATGTTAGCTGCAAAACTTTTGCTTGTAGAATCATCATCACAAAAGCAGAAGAAAAGATAGTTCAATGACTTGAAAATAAGCCTCTTCAAGGGGGGGAACCTCCTTTTACATCACATAAACGAACAATTCTTGGATGATTCAAATGACAATACCTCTTTGGTATATATAGGAGTCTAAGGCATCAAAATATAACTAGGGCATACATAACAATAATAATGTAAGGTCACAACAACAACAATAGTGGGCTTTTATGTGGCACAACAATAACAATAATGGGCTTCTATGGGGCACAAAAATAACAATGTGGGGGCTACACTAGTATTATAGGGACCTAACATTCCCCTCTCCTTCAAAAAAGTGTTTCCTCAACACTTGAGCAGTTCTGGATTCTTTTGAATAAAATACTCATCCTCCCATGTGGAGTCTTCATCAGGTAAGTTCTTCCACTTAATGAGATACTCTAAAATCGATCTGTTCCATAGCTACTAGATTCTTGTTTATGTGATTTCTTTAGGTTCTAGTAATATTTTTCCTTCCTTGTCAAGTTGTGGAAATATAGTTTGAACTGGAAGCTTGTCACCTCTAACCTTCTTTAATCATGAAAGCTGGAAAATTGGGTGTACTTGCGAAGATGCAGACAACTCTAATTTGTATGCCATGGTACCAATCTTTTACAACAACCTATAAGGACCATAGTACTTAGGTGATAATTTATTATCCTTCTTAGCTTGCTTGAGGGACATTTGTTTGTATGGTTTTATTCATAAAAATACTCAATCACCCACATTAAAGCTTCTTTAAATGTGATGTTGTTATGCCTGTTGTTTCATTTGATTTTGCACCAGATTCAGGTTATCCTATAAGAGTTGGAGAACTTGTTGTTGATGCTCGATGTGATCTTCTACTACTTGAACCTTAGAATTGTCTCTTAAATATGATGTAATGGATATTGGATGATATCCATAAAGCATCATAAATGGGGTAATTTTTGGTGTGGTATGGAAGGAGGTGTTATACCACCATTCTACCAGGGGAAACCACTTGATCCATTGTGTTTTTTTATCAGATACAAAGCAACGAAGATATCCTTCCAAACATTTATTCACTATCTTGGTGCCAATGAAAATGGGATCTCTATCACTTACAATAATATTTAGGTTTCCATGTAGATTTTGAGTTGTTTCCATAAATGAAATAATGATTGTATTAGCATTGAAAGATGAGATAGTGTACAAAAATGTGCATGATTAGTAAGTATATCAACTACCACCATGATGACACTCTTTCCTTCAGACTTGGGTAAACTGATGATAAAATCCATTGGGACCTCTTCCCAATGTTGACTTGGAATGGATAATGGTTGTAAAATACCTAAGATCTTAATTGTCCCAAATTTATTTTGTTGGAAAACCAAAGATTATGCCACAAACTTCTAAATATCAGATTTAATTCCATCCCAAAATATTCCTTCTAGGCCCTGTGGTGCATTTTTAAAAATCCTAAGTGTCCTCCTATAGGAGAGGTGTGAAATTTGAAAAGAACCTTATGTTTAAGTTGGGATTTCTTACATAGATATAAGCAATATTTGTACCACACATAATCATTTCTCTAAATAAATTAATCAAATGCAACTAGATCTTGCTACAAATTTTGAATGAGTGCCCATACCTCTTTATCATTCTTCCATTCATCTCTTGCTTCAGTTAATCAATGAGTTTGGATAATAGAAATGGCACAAAGCAATGTTTCCACATCCTCATCCCTTCTTGAGAGTGCATCTACAAATGATTTCAAAGCCATAACCCAACATCTTCGTGACCCATTTTTTATGCTCTTATGAAAATAATCTTTGTTCCAAGAAGTATTTAAGACTCTCATGGTTCATTTTTACCTTGAAGTGCCTTCCCATCAGGTAAGGGCGTCATTTATTCAGTGCATGTAGTATTTCCAACATCTCCTTCTCATAAATAGGTTTCTTTAAATACTTTCCCTTAATTGGATGAGTTTCAAAAGCAATGGGTCTTACTTCTTGCGTTAAAATAGAACCAATGTCATTTCTTGAGGCATCACATTCCACAATAAAGGTTTTTGTGAAGTCTAGTGTAGCTAATATCGAAGCTCGACACATTGCCTCTTTAAGATGTTCAAAGGCCTTAGTTTCTTCTAGAGTCCAAAAAAAATGCATCTTTCTTTAGTAATGTTGTTAGAGGTGTTTGCATCTTCCCATAATCCTTAACAAATTTGTGATAATACCCTTTCAACCTGAGAAATACTCAAAGATTCCTTGAGGTTGTGGGGATTTTCCATTCCTTGATGGATTTAATTTTGTTCGGGTTTGCCTTAACACCCTCATGGGATACAATATGACCCAAATATTCCACTTCCTGTATTCCAGAGACACATTTGAAGAATTTTTCTTACAATTGTTTCTCCTCTAATAGTTTGAGCACCCTATCAATACGATTGAACATGATTTTTCCAAGACTTGCTATAGATTAGTATATCATCAAAAACACTGACACAAATTTTCTAAGAAAGGGTTTGAAAGTGGAATTCATCAAACCTTGAAATGTAGAAAGTGCATTAGTAAGGAAAAAAATTCATAATGACCTTCATGAATTATAAATGATGTTTTTGGAATGTCTTCTATCTTCATTCTAATTTGATGATATCCTGAATGAATATCCAACTTCGTGAACTGAACTGCTCCATGTAGTTCATCCAACAATTCATTAATGACATGAATGGGAAACATATCTTTAATAGTGAGCTTGTTGAGCTCTCTATAATATGGACACATACAACATGATCCATCCTTCGTGTGCATCAATATTGCTAGAGAAGAGACAAAACTTTGCTTAGGTTGAATTATACCTGCCTCTAACATATCTGCAACCATACGTTCAATTTCACTCTTCTGGGCATAAAGATATTTGTAAGGTTTAATGTTTGGAGGAACACTTCCTAGAATCAAGTGAATAGCATGATCATGATTGTGAATAGGTGGGAGACATTTCAGAGTCACAAATATATAGAATGATTTTCAAGGAATTTTTGGAGATCTGGAGAAATCGATGACTTAGACGTTTGAACATATAGTGAACATAATTATGTAGTTACCTCCCACTGCCCCTTCTTCAAAATCTTTGTCATACCATTCGATCTAATTATCTTCCCAAGTTTCCCTATGATACCCATAAATTCAATTTCCTTTCCTTCTGAGAAAAATTTCAAGAAACATTCTTGAAAGTTAAAAGTTATCACCCCCAAATATTGTAACAATTGGACTCATAATACAACGTTTGCACCACCCATTGGAATGACAAGCATTGGATTGTTCAATAAATGTCGCGCACACCCCCCCCCCCCCGCCCCCCCATGGTTAGATTGATATCATGGCACTTCCTTAAGAAATTTATATTTCCTCCATTTGTAACCATCACTTATGGTGCTTGGTATAAAAATCAATTCAAATCCTTGGCTATATTACAATGAATAAAATTATGAGTACTATCTAAATCAATCAGCACTATTACCTTTTTCTTATTGATATATCCTTCTATCTTGAGAGTTTGAGGAGTGGTGTCGCCAATGCATTACAAGATATGGTCGAATTCATATTTTATTTTTCATCCCCTGAGGTTGGCTCCTGATGTATAGCTTCATCTTTTGATGTTTCTTGTTCCTTTTCTTCCTCCTCTTCGCAATCTATGTAAAATAATTTCTTCTCAACGCACTTATGAAATTTAGTGTATTTTCTATCACAACTGTAACAATGCCCTTTTTCTCTTTTTTCCTCCAGTTTTTATGGTGTCAACCTTGTAGGTTGTGGGACACTAGGAGTGACAACACTACCATATTTATTGTTGTGAGTGGTATACCTCCTTGTTGCCATAATTTTTCTTTCAAATTTTCTTGCCGCCCTGAATGCATTCTCTAATGGCTTAGGTTCCCAAAAGTGAACCTCATGTTGGATGTTATCCTTTAAAGTCCCTATGAATACATCAATCAAATGCTCCTCTAGAATATCAATTACCATGACTTTCAATCTCTGGAGGTCCTTAATGTACTCTGAACCCTTTTGTTTGAGATTTATCATTTGGCTAAAGAAGGTATTGCTCTTTGTATCCTCATAATGTGTTATTAATTCCTCCATAAAAATTGTCCAAGTGACTAGTGATTTTCGAAAACAAAGCCATCGATACCATACAAATTGATTGGGTTCTAAATATAAAGATACAATGTGTACCTTTTGTGTGTGTTGCATATTGTGTAGATCAAAGAACTTCTCCATATGTAATATCCATGTTACTAGATCCTTAACATCAAGATTCCTCATATTTATCTTTGGAATTTTGTTAGTCTTAAAACCACTGCTGAAGTCTCTAAAATCACAATTCATATTCCTTTTGTCGTCATCCTTATTTTCATGGAATACCTTGTCACCACTAGTAATCCTTTCTTGCAACAACTTTGTCAAACCTTCATTTAACCCTTCCATATTGGCATTCATCATCACTTCCATGTGTGCTTTTAAACCATCCTTAAAAACTTCGATGTCCCCTTTTATTGATGCTTTTAAACCATCTAATTCATTTTTTGTTGCTCTTTGTGAGAGTGAAATTTGTTGCACTCGGTCTCGTAATTTTGATGTCATGTTGCATTTCTTCCTCTTTTTCATGTGTCATAGTAGAGCTTTATGTTGGCTTATTGAGTGTATATATATTTTTATTATGAGACGTATTAGAACCAAATAATGATATCTATGCTTCATTATTCCCTTTGAATCACTTCAAAATGATTTTTCAAACAAAAGTTAAGCAGTTTTTAAAAAAATACACCT
This sequence comes from Pinus taeda, assembly GCA_000404065.3. Classification (NCBI taxonomy): domain Eukaryota; kingdom Viridiplantae; phylum Streptophyta; class Pinopsida; order Pinales; family Pinaceae; genus Pinus; species Pinus taeda. Next base: position 164,233 of record APFE030167609.1, read on the forward strand.
CTTTTTCTTGATTTTTGGAGTTCGATCTTGAAACTATTGTATCTTTGTAATTTAGGCCTCCCAAGGTCTAAAAATTTTTCATAAGTTACCTTTCTATTTCTTCTTCCCAACCCCACAAGTTAGATCGAAATTAGATTCTTCAAGGGAAAGTTATACGAAATCTCCTGCAATGACCTGATTATGGATTGGTTCAGTATATCAAACTTGTATTGACTGCCACGTGTCACTATTTTGACCTTCAACCCTGCAATTTGTCTCAAAGGGAAAGATATCATGATTTTCTCTAGGTCACCTATTTGAGATTGAATTTTGGAGCATGTAGAAACCCTAAATTCAATGTACCATATATCTGAAAATATAGTGAACTAGGATCTGAAATTTTTACACCAAGTTCACAGAGATTTCAAATCAATGTGTTAAAATTTTGGCTTCTGAAGCCTTCCATAAAAAAAAATTATAGTGAAAATGCCAAGATAAGTTGTTTGAAGCAGCAAAACCCTAGGATCTAGAGCTGGGATACCAAATGTTATGTAAGTAGATCACAAAAATAGAAGAAAATGTAGTTCAACAACTTGAAAATAAGATTCTTCGAGGGGTAAAACTCCTTTTAAATCACATAAATGAACAATAATTGGAAAATTCAAATCACAATACCTCCTTGGTATATATAGGAGTCTAAGGGGTCAAAATATAATTAGGGCTTACATAACAATAATAATGTAAGGGAACAAAAATAGCAATATTGGGATTCTATGGGGCACAAAAATAACAATAGTGGGCTTCTATGGGGCACAAAAATAACAATACGGGGGATACACTAGTATTATAGGGACCTAATAGCTTGAATTTTTCTCACCAAATTGTTGTAGTGGCTACAACCACCCTCCAAAATTTTGGCCTACACCAATTTTGGAGCCTCCCTTGAAGAGTTCACTTGATGATTGCACACACTCGGGTGCACTCCGTGAGCTCACGTGAGTCCTTACATCCACCTTGCTTGTTCATTGCATTGAAGTCTCTGCATGTTGATGTCTAAGTCATGCTTGCGACCATGTTCTGGTTATGCTTAAAGTCTTAACTTTGTATGTGCTTGTTGTATTCACTATGAAAGCATATGTTGCACTCACGCATGGAGTCACATTCATTGTTGCGCAAGCGTCATCTCGATCAATGAACGAGAAATCATGAGTGTCGCACTTATCACTTACATTGTTAGTCAGTCTTGTTGAATGTATGTGTCTGGATGGTTTGGTCGTTTCGCTGTCAAGTCATACAAGTGTGTGTCATATGATCACCTATGCATCTTTCGATTGTTCACACACTTAGCCATTTTTGTTGAAGGTTCTGAAAACCTAAATCCCCTTTGACAGCTAGACCATCACCCTGCCATCGACTCGATCGACTGTCAACCAGAACAACATAGAAGCACCAAGCTAGTCTTTTCAAGCTACGCTGCCTGCAAGCAATCTAGTCAACTCTCATGCTAGTCACCCTAATAGTCGAACCTGACAGTCACCTCGGAACTGTCTCCCCTCAAAAATTTCATAGAGGCCACTAACCTCACCCACTCAACTGACTAAGGAAATTATGCAAACAGGTCAGACAGACACCAAGTTCTCATCCCTGTCTCCCTCAAACAATTGCACAGTTTTCCCAGTCAGTCATTTGGACAATCAACCAACTGTTCATCTCAGAAATTGTGCAGTGTTCATGAGCAAGCCTTCTACTGCCCATCAGTCAGCTCAACTCAAATTGCGCAGAGATGATGAGCAAGCCGACCTCCCGACCTCAGTGCAGTTTTCCTTGCCAAGCAACCCCTAGTAGCAGATTGTTAGTTACCTCTCGCAATTGCGCAGTTATGGCCGCCATTGACCCGACCAGTTCCCCAGAAAAATTGTGCAATCCCTTCCAGCTGACCCTTCATGCAACCTAGCCCGTTCCTCTAGAAAATTACACAAATCTGGTTGTGCAGCCTTACTGCTCATTCGTTCTGAAAAAATTGCAGAGCATGCATGCCTTTCCTTCTAGTAGCCTGGACTATTCCTCCCAAAATTTGTGCAATTTTGCCTCCCAGCCAAGCCAGACCTTGTAGACAGTCACTGTTGACTCAAATCACCTGTCTCCATGTCTCAATGACTCTTGCAAATTTTTCATTAGTAGTTTCCCGAAGCCATCATCCCCCATCACAGCCTTGCTACCTCTCCTGATCACCTACACCTGAATGATCATGTGTCATGGTAGACTAGGAGGTTTTTGATTTTATGTTGTCTTGTCATGAGCGACTGTAGGTATATGTACACCAATGAACATGGAAAGACGATGAATGGGATGAATGAAGAGAGCACATGCAGAATGATAGGTTCACCAATGGACGAATGAACGAAGCATGCGAAACATGCAAAGAGGACAAACGCGACAAACAAGCACCTTCACGAACAAATGAGCCTGTCAAGTCTTCTAATATGCAAGCAAGGAATAACATGATAAAGCTTCCTCAAGTGAACCAAGGACCATCAAAGACTCCACGCACTTCACCATGCGGAGGTGGAGTTATGATACACCATGAAGACATCCATGACCCAGCAGCACTATAGCTCGACATGCACTCCAACAACAGCACGAATGTACCAGCATTTTCGTGTCAAGTCATGTCGAGTCACGTCATGAGTTATGTCGCCCACATCCTCACTATGGGCTTGTTTTCAATCAATGTGATGTAACGTGGAAGTCCAAGAGACCCACTTGTTGAACAGAGAGCCATGTAAGTCGAAGAGTCATGGAAGTCAAGCGGTCATGAGGGCAGTTGAACAGTGACAAGGGTCAGTTTCACCCTTGGCTATAAATACCCCCTCATTTGTACATGAAAGGGCTTTTCACCTCAGCTCCTCCGACATAGCCAAGAGAGTCTATAATCTTTTCTTTGAGGAGTAAGTATTGGCTCCAACGCCCAGTAGGCGGGGTTAGTGATGTATCGTGTAACGATGTGTCTTGGAACTTTCGCTTAATTCATAAGCCTATTTGCAAGCCAACACGTTTTCACACATGTATTTTATTTGTTGTAAGATTGATATTTAACACTTGTAATGCATGTTGCTTTAACCTGTGTTCTACATCTGAACTGATTCATTTGTTGTAATGCATAATCTATTAATGGAAATGTGTTGTGTATGCGGTTAATGTTGTCCCGTCTGTGTTGACTACTCTGTCAGACATCAAACAAACCTTTCACATGAACCTTGATGTAACAACCGTTGCACTCGTTCGGACTGATTCGTGAGTTCCGTACTTGTTATCTTACCTTGTACATTCTGGCTACCGCATCTGAGTGGACTGCTCCATTGGAAGTTGTGTATGTCCTTTTATGTTATATGTTCCTAGCCGAGTTGGGACTGATCCATTTCAACCTGGAACTCACCTTCACTCGCTTCCCCTCATAGTGAAAGAACCATTGATACAAGTACACTTACACTCACCATACATGTGAACCTCACTTCTCAAAGACAAAGCAAACCACTCTCTTGTGCTGACAAGCAAGAGTTGAGGAAAATCCTTAAGGCAATGGCAACTGGGCCATCATATCGGATGGGACTCCGACACCAAACGGTGTGAGGTCTAGTTGGGAATTCATACCGAGGTGATCCCCTGAATGTTGGCGGGTCCAACACCGCCAACACAAACCTACAAATTGCATGATATATGGTCTTGTTGTTGTTAAGTAAAGAAGGTTGGCAATCATAGACATGTACACGGTTTGATTTATTTTTGGAGATACATCATCCTTACTAAGTTTTCATTCTATTACCATATGTTGTGCTCATATATGCACAATTTTCCATACCATACTTATTCAATATTCCTTAAGGTACTTAGTCTGAGAGATAAATATACCTTTTTTTGATTAATTAACCTACAAGCTAAGAAAGAAAGATAATTCCCCCGGCATAGACATCTAAAATTCCTTTTGCATGCTAGTTGCAAAATTTTTTCTTATATAATCATCACCACTTTCAAATATTATGTCATCTACATAGACAACAATAATCAACATGTTATCTTTTTCAATCATGATGTAAATATTATTGTTTGTTGTACCTCTTTTGAAACATTGTTGTTGAAGATGCTTATCCAATCTAGAATACCAGGCCCTAAGTGCCTGTTTCAAACCATACACAGTTTTATTTAATCTGAACACCCTCTTCTTTGATATCCCCATTCAAAAATGTTGATTTTATATCCATTTGATAAACCTTGAACCCTTTAAAACATGCAAAATCCAAAAACATCCTAATTGCTTCAAGTGTTGCTACTGGAACAAATGTTTCTTTGAAGTCCATACCTTCAAATTAGGCATATATTTTACATATGATTCTTGTCTTGTTACTTACTACTTGTCCATATTCATTAAGTTTATTTTTGTATAACCATTTGGTTACAATTTTTCCTTTTGATCTTGTTACATATTCCCATGTCTCATTTTTCTCAATCTAATCTAGTTATCCATTCATAGATTTGACCCAATGTCCATCTATACCGGATTGAGAAAAAAATTGAAGCTCCATTAATGATAGAAAAGATAGGTTCTCTTGGTTTGATGTACTGACAAGCTTTCTTCTTATCTGAACTCCTGATTCGTTATCACCCAAAATTTGATTATCTCGATGAATTTTTTGAACACATGTGGACAACATTTTTTAGCGTAATTACTCATATTCTTCTCTTTGATATTCACCATTCTCTTCATCCTTATTTCCATTTGATTGTAATCCTTGGTATATAATCAATTATGGTTGGTCTTGGGGTAACGTTTCATATATTTTTACATCAATGTGTTCACCAACTTTTTAATTCCTTTTGTTGTAACATATGTATCTATTGTAGCCGCTGCAACACCCTCCAAAATTTTGGCCTGCATCTAAATTTTGGAGCCTTCCTTGGTTTTTCCACTGATCGTTACAAACACTCAAGCTCATTCCATGAGCTCTTGTAGAGTCTTTACACCTTTTTTCTTGTCTGACCAGTGGTTGTCTTTTGGCATGTTGATTGCTTTGTCATGCTTGCGATCTTGTTCTGGTGATTTTGAAGGTTGGTATTTTTGTACATGAGTTGTCTTTTCTCTGTGAACATCGGTCGTACTCATGCACAAACTTGTAAGCATTGTCGCGCAAGTTTCGTCACGGTCGTTTGAAGGTATATCTCAAGTGTCACACTCGTCGCCCTTAACCTTAAGACAGTCTTGCTCAGCACATGTTTTTCTTGTTTGTTTGTGGTGTCCTGTCGTTGAGTCATGCTAAGTGTCTGATAGCAATGTCACATCTAAACAAGTTCACTTGCTCTTGCACTCAACCATTTTTTTTTAAATCTATTGGCCAAACAAACCCCTTCAACCGGATCCCAACTGAGCTACACTACACAGTCTCTATCTACCAGACAAACCCCTTCAGCCGGATCCCGACTAAGCTGCACTGCATAGTCTCAGCTCTTAGTGACCCTGCTCTGTTATCCATAAATGTGCATTGCGTGAGATTTTCCTCTGGGGCAGCTACACTGCGCCATCTTGGAAGTGAGCAGACTCTTTGTCACCTAGAATTGCGCAGAAGTGGTATTCAAAGCCCGATCCAATCTTCACTTCCCACAATATTAGTTATACATCCTCCCTCTAGTCTACTGGAAATATGCACTGCACTCTGACTCAAGGTTGCACTGCTCTTCAGAATTATGCAGGCATGCCCTGTACTACCTGCAGAAAGTACGCAGAATGTTGAGTCAGGCCTCCTACTCGCTTGCCCTGCTCTGCTCCTGAAAATTGTGTACCTCTGACTGGTGCACCTTCTGCTGCCCCGCTCTACACTATTTCCAGAAACTGCACAGTGCTACCTATCCCACACTGTCACTCAAAACTGTGTAGTTATGACCAACAACTCCCCGCAGCCCGACCATGTCTTGCTCTGGAAAACTATGCAAAATTACCTGCAAGTGCCCTCTTTTCCCCACTCTCTCTCCCTCCAAGAAATTGCGCAGATTCCCAGTTGGACCCTGAGTCACCCACTCAGTGCTCATCCTGAAAATTGTGGAGAGTTGTCCAAGCAGTTCTCCCAACACCCCGCCTTGTCTTCCTCTCAGGAATTGCACAGTTTTGCCTAGCTGGGTTCCACCTTACAACTGTAATTGTTGTCTATGATTGCACAATTTTTCCTCCCAGTGACCTCTGCGCAGTTTTTCCTGATAGTACTCCGGAGCCCCTCATCCTAGCTTGATCTATGCTCTGTGCAATTTCAGTGTCTTTTCCTCCCTCCCGCTCACCTGGACCTGATACCGAAAACACTGCATCATGCTAGAATAGGAGATTTTTGGATTTGATGTTGTCCGGTCATGAGTGAATTGCAAGAACATGTACATTGATGGAACATGGTGTGGAGACGGATGGGATGAAGAAGGAGTGCATGCTAGAAGACTTGCTCACATATAAACAAATGTACAAAGCACATCAAGCAGCAAACAAAAAAGATACATGCACTGAACTATCAAGCAAGGACCAAGACCATCGAAGACCCCGCAACACTTCGCCATGTGGAGGTGAAGACACAACACACCGAGAGCACATCCATCACTCAGCAATATAGCACCTTGACATGGACACCACAATGAGCCAGTACATGTTAGTAGTGTCATGTCGAGTTGTGCCATGAGTTGTCTCAGTCACATCACTACTATGGGCCATACTTGTTGTAATAAAATGTAATGTAATGTGAAAGTACAAGAGACACACATATGAAGTTGAAGAGTCACACTAGTTGAAAATTCATAGGAAGTTGAATGATAATGAGGGAAGTTCGAGAGTCACAAGGGTCAAGCATCACCCTTGGCTATATATACCCCCTCATTGTATAAGTAAAGGAATTTTTCACCTTGGCTCCTTCGACATAGACTTGAGAATCTGTAGTCTTTTATTTGAGGAGCGAGGAGTGGCTCCAATGTCCCACTACTGGCACTAGTGATGTATGGTGTACAAATGTGTCTTAAAACTTTTTCTTAATTCAGAAGCATGTCTCAGGCCAGCACATTTTCATGCATGTTTTGTATTCATTTGTAAGACTACTCTTTAAACGTTTGTAATGCATGTTTGCTTAACCTGTACTAAGATAGTTGAACTACTTCGATTGTTTTAGTACTCACACTGTTGAAGATGTGTTGTATTGTTTATCGCTGCTATCTTGTCTGTGTCGACTACTCTGCTACAC
>APFE030167609.1:177145-195499 GCA_000404065.3 Pinus taeda
GGAAGTGATAGTCGGTTATTTCCTCAAATGAATAATGTTGAATGTTATGTATGTCATAATTTTGGATATATTGCAGCCAAATGCAGAAGAAGAATGATTCAAGACCATCACATAGAAAGACCATCACATTCCAGGTACTTTAAGGGATATTGTTTTTCTTGCAATATGTTTGGTCACAAAGCTATTGATTGCAATAAAAGGAATATGAAACATGTAAGATGTTATGCATGTAACAAGTTTGGACATAAAGTAAAGGAATGCAGGAGAAAAATTTGGACACCAAAGCAAAAGGATCATACATCATTGTAATTCCAGGTATTGAAGAAGACAGAATTAAAGTCAGAAAGATGTGGCATAACTCAGTTAGCAGACATAACAGACACAGGGGAAACTGAAAGTGTAGACCTTCAGTATTCCAATTTATATACGCAGATATTATAAAGAGAAATCGCGTATATACACGAGTTAGAGGCTGCAGAGTCGCGCATATGGAGCTCTGAAGAAAAAGTAGCAGGATAGACTCAGGAAAAGAAGTCTAATATGGTTTATTCATGGTATGTGTTGGTTGGCACAAGTTCAAGGGGAGCATATGCTTGAATAATTGATGGCATAATTGTTGGCATTGTTGGCATTATGGTCAGAAGACTTTGGTGACAATGCTTATGTGGCTAAATGATACATCTTGCTACTTACTATTGGTTCGTCAAGAGAATGATATTGCAGGTTACAGGTTGCTGATGTTGATGAGAGATGCTTATAGTGCAAATCATATGGTGTATGATAGTTGCTGATGACTATCATGGTCTTGTTTAGACTCGGCATGTGCTCAAGGGGAGCATGGACGGATTGATACATCTTAGAATATACAAAGGGGGAGCTCAATCAGAGAATTCAGCATGTACTCTGGGGGAGTATGGACAACATAATGTATACCAAGGGAGAGAATATCTTGGTCCGCCCTTTGCCCTTGATGTCAAAGGGGGAGAGTGACTTGGTGTGGTTGTTGCCATCAAGTCCAAAGGAGGATATTGTTGGCATTATGATATAGATATGACTCAAAACTAAGTTTTGGTCCGTGGTATTTGGTCCATGGTATTTTGGTATTTGGTCCAAGGTATTGACCCTAGGTATTGGGTCCAAGGTATTGGTCATACGCAGTTTTGGACCATGGTATTGAGAGAGGCCTAAAACTATATAAGGAGAAGAATATCATTAGGCCAAAGTGCAAGTATTCAAGTAATGAATATCTGATGAAGTGTGAGATCTAATATTCTTGTTATGGGTTTGTGATGCTTTGCTTGATCTGAACCAAGGGTGCACCTATGCGGTTGATGAAGGTTGATGGATCGGGATCATAAAGACTAAGATGCGTTATCATTATATGGTATGATCATGAATAGATCTTAATATTGACGCATGTCTTGTCCTTTATATCTTATGTTCTAGGTATATCTAAAGTTGAAAATTGTAGCGAAGGTATAAGTAATTATTTTTAGATCTATACGCGGGTTCCCTTTGGTGTAAGAGCATATACACGTTGGTTAGACACAGTCAAGTAGCGTATACTTTATGAGATTTGATATTTGAGGTTGTTGTTGGTTCTAGTGGTTGTTGTAGGGTTCTGTGCTTTGCTCTGTGTTCTGGTGACTGTGTTTTGATGACAGGGTTTCAGTAATTCAGTTGTAGGGTGATTCAGAGTTGATGGTTATATTGTAGTAGTGATTGTTTTGTATTGATGGATCCAATCTAAAAATTTATGAAATATGGTCCCTGGAAGAAAAGAGAAGCTTGTAGCCTTATGTAGGTCAGCACCTACGTACTAGTACATCAGCTAGTACAAGAGCTAGGGGGTTGTAGCTCCCTTCCAGTAGTAGCTGGAGAACGAGAGAAGGTTGTAGCCTTCTGTAGGTGGGTGCATGCGTACTGGTATGAGTCTGTGCCAGTACAAAATTGTAAAAAGAAGTTTCTTATTAAAAGGAAGATAAAGATGATTGCAACAGGTGGTTTTCACCCACATTGGGTTTCCACCTTATATCATGGTGTTCATGTGTGCTTCTTGTGTGTGATGATCTGCTCTATTTTACTGCACCTGTTTGTTGTTTATATGGTTAATATTGTTCTGATGCACTCATTAAAGATCAACTAACTGAATCATAAGTTTATTGGATATATGCTAGTTGCATTAAACACAGATGTGTATACACGTGGGTTGCCTTAACTGAAGTAGCGTATATGAATCTGATAATGGAAATGAAAATATTATTGATTTTCTAACACTGATTCACCCCCCCCTCTTAGTATTATTTCCAACAATTGGTATCAGAGCAAGTCCTTCAGAATAAGCTTGATCGCTTGAAGGAAGATCCATCAGGATGAGTAATCAAGAAATAGATGGATCCATCAGACCACCAATCTTCGATGGGAGCAATTTTGTCTGCTGGAAGATAAGAACCACAACATATCTACAATCACTTGGAATGGATGTTTGGGCAATTGCGGAAGGAGGATATGCATATCCATCAGCAATTCCTACAGATACGGCAGATAGAAAGCAATATGAACTCAATGCCAAAGTTGTTACTATCTTATTGGGAAGTTTTTCAAAATCAGAGTTTTTCAAGGCCATGTAGCTCAAATCAACCAAATAAATATGGGACAAAATCATTCTAAGCTATGAAGGAGATGATCAGGTAAAACGTTCTAAGCTTCAAACTCTCAGAATACGGTATGAAACTCTTAAGATGCATAGTAATGAAAGCATAGCTAATTACTTCCTACGTATAGATGAGATTGTCAATTGTATGAAGAATCTGGGTGAAGAAATTAAGGAAGTTGTCTTAGTTGAGAAATTTTTGAGATCCTTGTCTCCTCAATTCGAATCCAAAGTGTCTGCCATAGAAGAAAAGCAGGATCTGCAGAAAATCATTATGATGCAGCTTCACGAAATCCTAACTGCTTTTGAAATGAGAAAAGGAGGACCATTAGATATGAGAGAAGCCGCATTTAAAGTATCAGCAAAGGGAAAAGAAAAACTTAGTGAATCGGGATACTTTTTAGAAGAAGAATATGAGGTAACTTTTGTCAAGAATCTTCAACGGGGATCTGGAAGGTTCGAAGGTAAGCTACCTTTCAAATGTTTTTCATGAGGTAGAGTTGGTTACTACGCTGCTAGATGCCCTCATAACAAAGGAAAGATGTCAGAAGAAGGTAATAGAAGTTATTATACTCATGATAAAAGTAATGACTCATCCAATAGTGATGAAGACATTAGACTTCTCATGGCACATGAAAATAAGGACGTAGAAACAGAAGAAGTTACCAGATCAAAACATCAGCTGGAGACAGTAACTAGAGTAAGGGAGCAGCCGCAGGATGTAGTAAAAGATCAAAGCATAACAATTCAGAGACTTGAATCTAAGATCCTCTCTCTAAAAGAAGATCTTAAAGAATCAAAGAAGTAGAATAAAGAAGCTATTGAAGAACAAGAACATGAAGTGCTAGAATTAAGGCAACAAGTGGAAGAAGGAAGAAAAGTTGAAGAAAACATAAAGAAGCAATATTTGGAAAAGGAAGAACAACATGAGGTTGAGGAAAGTATCTTAAAAGGTAAATTAGAAGAAAATGGTAAATTATTACGATTTCAAGACAGTGCTAAGATTTTGGATGATATTCTTAGTAGTCAAATATCCCCTACTATCAAAATTGGTATTGGCTTTTATGAAATTGTCGAAGGTGAATCTAGCTCATAGGGTGAGGAAAGGAATTCTAATACAAAATCTGAAATGATCAACAAAGAGATAAGTGGTCAAACCCAGCAACAACCAAGGAAAGAAATTCTTCAAAGAAGATCTTTTGCTCCTAACAATGGAAGTGATAGTTAGTTATTTCCTCAAATGAATAATGTTGAATGTTATGTATGTCATAATTTTGGACATATTGCAGCCAGATGCAGAAGAAGAATGGTTCAAGACCATCACATAGAAATATCATCACATTCCAGGTACTTTAAGGGATATTGTTTTGCTTGCAATATGTTTGGTCACAAAGCTATTGATTGCAATAAAAGGAATATGAAACATGTAAGATGTTATGGATGTAACAAGTTTGGACATAAAGTAAAGGAATGCCGGAGCAAAATTCGGACACCAAAGCAAAAGGATCATACATCATCGCAATTCCAGGTATTGAAGAATATAGAATTAGAGTCAGAAAGATGTGGCATAACTTAGTTAGCAGACATAACAGACACAGGGGAAACTGAAAGTGTAGACCTTTAGTATTCCAATTTATATACACAAATATTAGAAAGAGAAATTGCGTATATATGCGAGTTAGAGGCTGTAGAGTTGCGTATATGGAGTTCTGAAGAAAAATTAGTAGGATAGACTCAGGAAAATAAGTCTAATATGGTTTAGTCATGGTATGTGTTGGTTGGCACAAGTTCAAGGGGAGCATATGCTTGAATAATTGTTGGCATAATTGTTGGCATTGTTGGCATTATGGTTAGAAGACTTTGGTGATAATGCTTATGTGGCTAAATGATACATCTTGCTACTTACTATTGGTTCGTCAAGAGAATGATATTGCAGGTTACATGTTGTTGATGTTGATGAGAGATGCTTATAGTGCAGATCATATGGTGTATGATAGTTGCTGATGAATATCATGGTCTTGTTTAGACTCGGCATGTGCTCAGGGGGAGCATGGACAGATTGATACATCTTAGCATATACAAAGGGGGAGCTCAATCAGAGAATTCAGCATGTACTCAAGGGGAGTATGGATAGTAGAATATATACCAAGGGAGAGAATATCTTGGTCCGCCCTTTGCCCTTGATGTCAAAGGGGGAGAGTGACTTGGTGTGGTTGTTGCCATCAAGTCTAAAGGGGGAGATTGTTGTCATTATGATATAGGTATGACTCAAGTGTTGTCCTTGATGGAAACTCACTCAGATGACAGATCACAGTTTAGACTCACAGAATGAAGAAATAAAGGTATACGTAGGTTCACTATATACCAAGTTGCATATATACGCAGGTTCACTATATACCAAGTCGTGTACACATGCAGGTTCACTATATACCAAGTCGCATATATACGCAGGTTCACTATATACCAAGTAGTGTATACATGCAAGTTCACTATATACAAAGGCACGTATAACGTACACACGCACTTTCACAGAAGGAAAGGCTAGTACATGTCGGAAAACTAAGTTTTGGTCTGTGGTATTTGGTCCATGGTACTTTGGTACTTGATCTGAGGTATTGACCCCAAGTATTGGGTCCAAGGTATTAGTCCTATGTGGTTTTGGACCATGGTATTGAGGGAGGCCTAAACCTATATAAGGAGAAGAAGATCATTAGGCCAAAGTGCAAGTATTCAAGTAATGAATATCTGATGAAGTGTGAGATCTAGTATGCTTGTTATGGGTTTGTGATGCTTTGCTTGACCCAAACCAAGGGTGCACCTATGCGGTTGATGAAGGTTGACGGATCAAGATCATGAAGACTAAGATGCATTATCATTATATGGTATGATCATGAATAGATCTTAATACTGACGCATGTCTTATCCTTTATATCTTATGTTCTGGGTATATCTGAAGTTGAAATTTGGAGCGAAGGTATAAGTAATTATTTTCAGATCTGTACGTGGGTTCCCTTTGGTGTAAGAGCATATACACGCTGGTTCGACACAATCAAGTAGCGTATACTTTATGAGATTTGATATTTGAGGTTGTTGTTGGTTCTAGTGGTTGTTGCAGAGTTTTGTGCTCTGCTCTGTGTTCTGGTGACTGTGTTTTGATGACATGGTTTCAGTAATTCAGTTATAGGGTGATTCAGAGTTGATGGTTATATTGCAGTAGTGATTGTTTTATATTGATGGATACTATTTGAAAATTTATGAAACGTGGTCCCTGGAAGAAAAGAGAAGGTTGTAGCCTTCTGTAGGTCAGCACCTACGCACTAGTACATCAGCTAGTACAAGGGCTAGGGGGTTGTAGCTCCCTTCCAATAGTAGCTGGAGAATGAGAGAAGGTTGTAGCCTTCTACAGGTGGGTGCCTATGTACTGGTAGGAATCTGCGCCAGTACAAAATTGTAAAAAGAAGTTTCTTAGTAAAATGAAGATAGAGACGATTGCAGTAGGTGGTTTTCACCCACATTGGGTTTCCACCTTATATCATGGTGTTCATGTGTGCCTCTTATGTGTGATGATCTGTTCTGTTTTACTGTGCCTGTTTACTGTTTATATGGTTAATAATTTTCTGATGCACTCGTTAAAGATCAACTAACTAAATCATAAGTTTACTGGATATACGCTAGTTGCATTAAACACAGTTGCGTATACACGCGGGTTGCCTTAACTAAAGTAGCGTATATGAATTTGATAATGGAAATGAAAAGATTATTGATTTGTTAATAGTGATTCACCCAAAAAAGATCTTTGAGTGATGTCACAAGTACGAGATATCCTTGAATCCCAAGAAGAGCATCTCAAAAAGATCTTTGAGTGATGTCACAAGTACAAGATATCCTTGAATCCCAAGAAGAGCATCTTTGGAGTGTCTGAGGGGAATCTCCTTGGGAAAACCATCGCCAAGAGTGGGATCAAGATAGATCCGGACCATCACGCAGATTCCTCGTCCCCTGAACAAGAAAGCCATACAGTCCTTCTTTGGGAAGATCAAATTCCTCTGAAATTTCATCTCATATTATGTGTAGATTGTCAAACCCATACAAGAGATGATTAGGAAGGATGCAATTTACAGCTGGGGGAAGAAGGAAAAGGACGTGTTCACCCATATTAAGTAGGCAATAGCAGAAGCACCTGCATTGTACATCCCAGATTTCAACAAATATTTCTTGCTTTACACATTCGCTTCCAACACTTCACTCACTGGAATGCTCACTCAAAAGGATGAGTTGAATAACGAAAGTCCCATCTCCTTCATGAGCGCAAGATTGCAGGGACCCAAGCTCAACTATCCCATCATGGATAAGCATGTATATGCAGTATACAAGGCGGTGAAACACTTCAGACCCTACCTGCTGAAAAATCATTGCATAGTCTTTTTGTCACACCCAGCAGTTAGATCATTGCTTGTTCAGCAAGATTTGGGTGAAAGATGTGTGAACTAGATGACAGGACTGCAAGAGTATGATAATGATATCAAGCTAGTTCACATTGTCAAGGGTCACAGTCTCTGTAGACTTGCAGCGGAAGCAGTGGATGCGCAAGAAGAAGAAGAAGAGATCAATAGTTGGACGCAAGAAATCAACATGTACAATGTAGAGCGAGCACCCCCTACTTCGCATGGTAACTCTTGGTACGAAGAAGTGCACCAGTACCTTGAGCATGGCACCATGCCCTCTCACTTTACTATGTGGCAGAAGAGAGCACTCCGACTAAAGGCCTTATCTTACCAGTTGGTGCACAGAGTGCTTTATAGAAAGCACCACAGTGACATTTTGCTTAGGTTCCTGGAGGCGCAAGATTCAGGGAGAGTGTTATGTGATTTGCATGACAGACTAGCTAGGGGTCACTTTGCGAGTAACACAACAACGCATAAATTAATGAGAGTCAGTTTTGTTGGGTGTGGAACCTGATTATCTTCTGTATTCAAAGGTATCGCTACATTGGACCCTAGTTCGTAATGGGGCAGCAAAGCCACCCATAAAATATACACTGCAGAGGGGGTCCAAGCGGGGAAGCTGCTGAAAATAGATGTAAAATTTCCTTGTAAAATGTTGTAATTTCATAGTCAATCTAGGTCGTTCATTAGGCAGAGATCTGACGGTAGATGCTATGTTTAATTTAGGGTTTTTTGCCCTAGAATGCACCCCCTCGCTATATATGAGGGAATTGTATTGCGTCTATGTAGATATGTATTCTGAGTGAGGAAGAGAGAGGAGATTGAGAGCGAAGAGGGAATTACAGCGGATCTGCTGTAGGTTGTATCTTTTCAGTTTGCTGGATAATATAAAAGGAAGGACTGGCTGTTTCTCCATGGACGTAGCCCAAACTGGGTGAACCACGTATATCTGTGTTTCTCTTATTTTATGTGTTTTCTATGTTTATATTTTTTCAATATTTTATGTGTTCCATTGCTCTGTAATATATAATTTTCTAACAATTGGTATCAGAGCTGAAGGTCTATTTGGATGATAAACTCGCAGGAGAGAAGGGTTCTTAGTTCGAGTGGGAGCAATGGCGCAAGATGGTAGGTTTAGGGTCGAAAAATTTAACGGCCAAAACTACCGCTGTGGAAGATGCAAATGGAAGATTATTTGTACCAAAGAGATTTGTACCAACCATTGAGTGGAAAGGCAAAGAAGATGATGAGGATAAAAGACACAGAATGGGATATTCTTGACAGAAAAGCACTTGGAATAATACGGTTGTACCTAGCAGCGTCGATAGCGTTTAATATTTCAAAGGAAACGACAAAAGAGAGTTTAATGTTGACATTGGCCAAACTATATTAAAACCCATCGGCCTCAAATAAGGTATTTCTTATGAAGCATTTATTTAATGTGAAAACGTCATAAGGTGGATATGTTGCTAATCATTTAAATGAATTTAATACAGTTACCAGTCAGTTAAGTTCTGTAGGGGTAACCTTTGATGATGAAGTTAGGCTCTGTTATTTCTGTTCTCATTGCCAAAAAGTTGGAATGGTTTAGTTATGGCCATTAGTAACTTTGTCTCTGGATCTTGTACTTTAAATTTTGATGATGTTGTCGATGCAATCCTTAGCGAGGAAATGCGACGGAAAAGCTCCAGTGAGACATCAAGTAATGCTTTGACTGTAGAGACTAGGGGAAGAAAAATGGAAAGAGGAAAGAGCCCAAGATATCGCAGTAAGTCAAGAAAAGGAAGATCCAGGTCCAAATCAGGGATAGTGTGCTGGAAATGCGGGAATAAAGGACACCTGAAGAAAGACTACAAGTCCCTGAAGGGAAAACAAGGAGACGCACAACAAGAAAACAATCATGAAGCGAATGTGACAAGTGATGTGTTGCAAGATGCTTTGATTCTTTCATTATAAAATATTATTGATGCCTGGGTGGTAGATTCAGGGGCCTCATTACATGCCACACCTGATAGGAAACATTTTCATGATTATGTTCAAGGAGATTTTGGACAGGTTCGATTGGGTGATGATAAACCCTGTAAAATCATTGGAATGGGTGCAGTTTTCATAAAACAACAGAATGGAAATCAATTGCTATTGAAGGAGGTAAGGCATGTTCCAAATTTGAAGAAAAATCTTATTTCAACAGAGCAATTGGGAGGTGAAGGTTGCGTAACTACTTTCACAGATAAAACCTGGAAGGTCACTAAAGAAGCCGTGGTAATAGCTAAAGGAGAAAAGGTTGGTACATTGTATTTATGCAATGGTATTTCTAATTTTTTTAATGCTTTAACCTCTACGGGAGTAGTTACGACATTGAGGCATCATAGGCTTGGGCACATGATTGAGAAGGAGATGCAGATCCTTCACTCAAGAAATTTGTTGCCAGGTTTGAAGCATGTTGATTTGGAATTTTGTGAAAATCGTGTTTATGGAAAACATAAGAGAGTTAGATTTCTCCAAGTTGGGAAAGAAAAGAAGAGTGAAAAATTAGAGCTTGTGCATACAGATGTATGGGGACCTGCTTAGGTATCATCTCTTGGTGGCTCTCGTTATTATGTTACTTTTATTGATGATGCAACCAAAAAAACCTAGATTTATTGTATTCGAAATAAATCTGATGTATTTGATACTTTCAAGAAATGGAAAGCTTTGGTTGAAAAAGAGACAGGAAAAAGGTTGAAGTATCTCAAATCAGACAATGGAGGTGAATATTGCAGCAAAGAGTTTGATTGGTACTATTTAGAAAATGGAATTTGCAGAGAGAAGAGAGTTCCAGGAACACCACAACAAAATGGTGTGTGAGAAAGGATGAATGGGACAATCATGGAGTGTACAAGGTGCATGAGATTGCCTGCAATATTTCCTTTACAATTTTGGGCAGATGCTGTAGATACTATTATTTATCTAATAAACAGAGGGCCTTCAAGTTCCTTGGATGGTGGTATTCAGGAGGAGGCATGGACAGGTAAAAAGGTAAACTACTCTTTTTTAAAGACTTTTGGTTGTGAACCCTTTGTCCACATTAATAAAGAAAATAGAGCAAAGCTTGAGGCAAAATCAAAGAAATGTACCTTTATTGGATATGGTGTTAATGATTTTGGTTATCGCTTTTATGATTATGAAAAACACAAAATCATTAGGAGCAAAGTTGTCATATTCAATGAAAAGGTTTTGTATAGGGATCAACTACAGGAAAAAGAAAACAGAGAATGCCCAGTGCTTGAAGAGATCACAGAAAAAGTGATGGTGCCTGAAAATCATAATGATCAATAGCCAGAAAAAACAACCACAATAGTAACAAGCACCTCAAACACCTGAAAGTGGTGTTTGAAGATCTACTAGGATAAGTAGACCCCCTGAACGATACTCCCCTTCATTATATTATGTATTGTTGACTAATTATGGTGAACCAAAATGTTATGAAGAAGCAGTGTAGGTAGAAACCAGGAAGAAGTGGGAGAAAGCCATGAAAGAAGAGATGGACTCATTAGCACATAACCAGACTTGGGACTTAGTCAGGTTGCTTGCAAGTAAAACAACATTGCAGAATAAATGGGTTTACAAGTTGAAGGAAGAAGATGGAGGTAGACAAAGGTATAAAGCTAGACTTGTAGTGAAGGGGTTTGCACAGAAAAGGGGTATGGACTTTGATGAGATATTTTCTCCTATTGTTAAAATGACTTCAATCAGAACTATTTTAAGTCTAGTAGTAGCTGAAGATTTGCATCTTGAGCAGTTAGATGTAAATACATCTTTTCTCCATGGGGATTTGGGGGAAGAGATATATATGTAGCAGCCACAAGGATATGACATAAAAGGGAAGGAGAAACTAGTGTGCAGGTTGAAGAAGAGCTTGTATGGCTTAAAACATGCTCCAAGCCAGTGGTATCTAAAATTTGACAGGTTTATGTCTGAACAAGGTTATACTAGATGTCACTCTGATCATTGTGTTTATCTCAAAAGACAAAATGATGGCAGCTATATTATATTGTTATTGTATGTAGATGACATGCTTGTTGTAGGTTCTAACATGTAGGAAATAAATGTGCTCAAAAGAAAATTGGCAAACTCGTTTGTAATGAAGGATTTGGGTGCTGCAAAACAAATCATTGTTATGAGAATAACTAGAGACAAGAAGAATCGCAAATTAACATTGTCTCAGAGTGAGTACATACAAAAGGTGTTGAAAAGGTTTAATATGAAAAATGCAAAACTAGTTAGTATACCTTTGGCTAGCCATTTCAAACAAAGTAAGGAAATGTGTCCCAAGACTAAGGAAGAAATGGCTGATATGTTTAAAGTTCCATATGCATCAGCAGTTGGAAGCTTAATGTATGCAATGGTCTACATAAGGCCTGAAAATGCACATGCAGTGGGAATTGTAAGCAGGTACATGAACAATCCAAGAAAAGAACATTGGATGGCAATAAAGTGAATTCTCAGGTATTTGAGAGGCAACAAATCAAGAATTATGCTTTGGTGGTTCAAACATTACTCTATAGGGATATGTTGATGCAGATATGGCAGGAGATAGAGATAATAGGAGGAGCACCACAAGGTATGTGTTTAATATAGGTGGAACATCTATCAGTTGGGTCTCAAAAATGCAAAGTGTTGTTGCACTCTCAACAACAGAAGCAGAGTATGTTGCTGCTACAAAGGTTAGTAAAGAAATGATTTGGTTACAAAAGTTTCTAGATGAATTGGGTAAGAAGCAGGAGTTGGGCAGGTTATACAGTGACAGCCAAAGCGCCATACATCTTGCAAAGAACTTTGCATTTCATTCCAAGACTAAACATATACAGCTCAAGTACCATTTCATCCGATCAGCATTGGAAGATGGACAATTGAAGATGGAAAAGATACACACTAGCGAGAATCCTGCAGATATGTTAACAAAAGTTGTAACCAGGGAGAAACTGAGAGTCTGCTCAGTTTCAATTGGTCTTCAAGTATGATGAATAAGATGAGAAATAGCCAGGTCCAAAGTGGAGTCATTGTCTAGCAAATGAAGCAGCGGTGGAGTTGTTATAATCAATCTCCAAGTGGGAGATTGTTGGGTGTGGAGGCTAATTATCCTCTGTATTCATAGGTATCGCTGCATTAGGCCCCAGTTCGTAATGGGGCGGCAAAGTCGCCCATAAAATATATGCTACAGGGGGGGTCCAAGGGGGGGCAGCTGTGACCTTTGGGAGCCCCCCCTGGTGGGGGATAGAGGGCAGCACCCCCAAAGCTAAAAATAGATGTAAAATTGCCTTGTAAAATGTTGTAATTTCACAGTCAATCTGGGCCGTTCATTAGGTGAAGATCTGACAGTAGATTATATGTTTAATTTAGGGTTTTTTTCCCTAGAAGGCACCCCCTTGCTATATATGAGGGAATTGTATTGCATCTATGTAGATCTGTATTCTGAGTGAGGAAGAGAGAGGAGATTGAGAGCGAAGAGGGAATTGCAGTGGATCTTCTGTAGGTTGTATCTCTTCAGTTTTATGGATAATATAAAAGGAAGGACTGGTTGTTTCTCCGTGGATGTAGCCCAAACTGGGTGAACCATGTATATATGGGTCTCTCTTGTTTTATGCGTTTTCTGTGTTTATATTTCTACAATATTTTATGTGTTACATTGCTCTGTAATATATAATTTTCTAACAAGTTTCTACTGGCCCACATTGTTCAAATATGCACACGCTTATGCCCATAAGTGCCTAGTCTGTCAGTGATGTGCCGATAGAACTCGAAGATCAACAGCCTCGTTGCAGCCTTTTGTAGTGGAGGAACCATTCCAACGGTGGGGCTTGGACATCATTTGGGATATTTTCCCACATTCATCAAAGTAGCACCACTACATCTTGACTTCACATATTATTTCACGTGGTGGACACAAGCAAGTATGCTCAAATAAGTGAATGACGAGTAAGTCATCGGCTTCCTATAGCAGAACATCATTTCGAGGTTTGGAGTTCCTGTGTCACTTGTTTTTGACAATGCAACTTACTTTTCTTCATTGAAGCTTTATGATTTTCCATTGCAATATGGTATTATGTTGAAACATTCTGCTAACTACTACCTGTGGGGAAATGGTCTTGCCGAATCCACAAACAAGAATCTTATATGCATCATAAAAAAGGCCATTTACTCTGAACAGGGAAATTGTCATTACGATTTGGTGAATTCTCTTTGGGCTGACCGCGTCACGCCCAAACCCTCTGTGAACACATCTCCATATTTCTTGGTATATGGAAAAGAAGCCATCCTCCCACAAAATATCTACTTTCCTGCTCTCCAGTTATCCCAAGAATCCCAAGGTAAGTCGTGTCTATTGGTTCAGCGTAGGATGGACACACTACACAAGTTAGAGGAAGAACAGATGAAAGAAAAAGAAAAATTTACACTCCATCAAAACCGTATCAAGATATGGTTCGACAGAAAGTCTATAAGGAACACCAACTTCAGTGTGGGTGACCTAGTCTTGAAGTGGGACAAACCCCGCGAGGACGCCCAAACCCTCTGTGAACACATCTCCATATTTCTTGGTATACAGAAAAGCAGTCATCCTCCCACAAAATATCTACTTGCCTGCTCTCCAGTTATCCCAAGAATCCTAAGGTAAGTCGTGTCTATTGGTTCAACGTAGGATGGACACACTACACAAGTTAGATGAAGAACAGATGAAAGAAAAAGAAAAATTTACACTCCATCAAAACCGTATCAAGATATGGTTCGACAGAAAGTCTATAGGGAACACCAACTTCAGTGTGGGTGACCTAGTCTTGAAGTGGGACAAACCCCGCGAGGACAAAGGAAAACACATGAAGTTCCAGCCCCTGTGGATTGGTCCTTTCACAGTTCATGAAAACTTGGCCAACACACATACCGTCTTCAATCACTTGACGGTAAGATTGACAACCTTCCTGTCAATGGCCAAGATTTAAAATGTTATTTTCAATGATCTGGGGCCGCGCCCCACACTATGTACATATCATATTTTTTGTTCTATTGTTTTGATTTGTTGTTTTTGCTTTGTTTTTCTTTTCTTTGTTTTGATGTCTTGTCGTTTCATTTTGTAAATAAGTGTTGTCCTGCATTGTGTTCTGGCTTTTGAATAAGTATGTGGTTCAAGTTCAAGAGTCTTGTGACACTACAGTGCTTGACCAGTCTTATGTCTGTCTTCTCTGTGATTGGGTGTAACTTTTAGCCGATGAAGTATCGGTAGGAAAAAAAAATATCTCTGTAAGGGAAGCTCTGGTCAAAACATGAACCTATGTCCAAACTGGGAAACCCCGTGCCTGTACTTAGTCTTCTGCTCTATGTGTTCAATCTTATCCAACTAGTAGAAACAGAGAAGGGGAAAAGTATAAATGAGCAAACCTAAATCATGGGTCTTACATGCTTCTCTGAAGGAACAACCTCTTCTTCTCTCAATAAGTCGAGATCCCTCTTCCACCCCAAAAATAAATAAGTGCCTATGCACAACCCTCTTCCAAAAGAAATACAAAGGAGAAAGAAGAGAAAGGCTTCCTGCGCAGAGAGGTGAAGCAGGCAACTCCACCGGGGTACTGACCAGGCTTGATGCAAATGGATCAACACTTGTGTTCTTGCGTGACTCCGCCAGGGCACTATCCAGGCCTTCTGGCAGTGGAGAAACACCGAAGATGAAAAATTATACTCTGAAAATCTTAAGCTTGCAAGCCAAACTACCCTTCCCGATTTTGAAACACTGTGATCTGGTTGAATCTTTTGTTGTGTTCGACTGAATTGGTATAGGGTGAACCATGTCTGTACATGGCATAAGCGGGGAAGCTGAAGTGACCTGCACAACGAATCAATACTCCCTAAAAAGCCAAGGCCCTACGCTGAAAATGGACCAAACAGAGAAGCTGGTATTCAACCAGTGTGTCACCAAGTGTTGTAGCGGCTGAAACACCCTCCAAAATTTTGGCCTGCATCCAAAATTTGAAGCCTTCCTTGGTTTTTCCACTAATGGTTGCAAACACTCGAGCTCATTCCATGAGCTCTTGTAGAGTCTTTACACCTTTTTGCTTGTTTGACCAGCGATCGTCTTTTGGCATGTTGATTGCTTTGTCATGCTTATGATCTTGTTCTAGTGATTTTTAAGGTTGGTCTATGTGTGCATGAGTTGTCTTTTCTCTGTGAACATCGGTCGTACTCACACACAAAGTTGTAAGCATTGTCACGCAAGTGTCGTCATGGTCACTCGAAGGTCTATCTCAAGTGTCGCACTTGTCTCTCTTAACCTTAAGACAATCTCATTGAGCACATGTTTTTCTTATTGGTTTGTGGTAACCTATCGTCAATTCATGCTAAGTGTGTGATCACAATGTCATGTCTACACAAGTTCACTTTCTCTCGCACTTATTCATTGTCCCTGAAAATCTCTCGACCGAACAAACCCCTTCCACCGGAACCCGACTAAGCTGCACTATGCAGTCTCAACTCTCAATGACCCTGCTCTACTGCCTAGAACTGCGCAGTCCTTGAGGTTTTTCTTCGAGATAGCTGCACTGCACAATCCTAGAAGCGAGCTGACTGTTTCTCCCCCATAATTGTGCAGAAGTGGTCTCCAAGACCGATCCAATTTGCGCTTCCCACAAGATCAGTTATCAAGCCTTCATATGGTCTACCGACAATCTGCACTACACTGTGACCCAAGGCTGCACTGTTCTCCATAATTACGCAAACATGCCCAGCTGCCTGCCCTTCACTGCCTAAAGAAATTGCACAGACATGCTGAGTCAAGCCTCCTGCTAGCTTGCCCTTCTCTGCTCCTAAAAATTGTGCAGCTTTGGCTGGTGCACCTTTTGCTTCCCCACTCCACATTGTTTCTGGAAATTACACAATGTTGCCTGTCCTATACTGTCTCTCAGAAATGCGCAGTTGTGACCAACAACTCCTCACAACCCGATCATGTCTTTCTCTAGAAAAATGTGCAGAACTACCTGCCAATGCCCTATGTTGCCACGCTTTGTCTCCCTCCAAGAAATTGCATAGATTTCTAGCTAGACCCCGAGTGACTCACTCAGTGCTCATTCCTAAAATTGTGCAGAACTGCCCAAGAAGTTCCCACAACACCCTGCCTTGTCTTCCTCTCAGGAATTGCACAGTTTTGCCCAACTAGGTTTCACCTTGGAGTTGTCACTGTTGTCCATGATTGCGCAATTTTTCCTCCTAGTGACCTCTATGCTGTTTTTTCGACAATACTCTGAAGCCCCTCATCCTAGCCTAAGCTGTACTCTACGTAGTTTCAGTGTCTTGTCCTCCTTCCCGGTCTCCTGGACCCGAAACCAAAAACACTGCATCATGCTAAACTAGGAGATTTTTGGATTTGATGTCATCCTGTAATGAGTGAATTGTAGGAACATGTACATTGATGGAACATAGCATGGCAACGAATGGGATGAAGAAGGAGGGCATGCTAGAAGACTTGCTCACAACTGAACAAACGTACAAAGCACATTGAGCAGCAAATGAAAAGGATACATGCATTGAACCATCAAGAAAAGACCAAGACCATCGAAGACCCCGCAACTCTTTTCCATGTGGAGGTGAGGACACAACACACCGAGAGCACATCTATCACTCAGTAGCATAGTAGCTCGACATGGATGCCACAGTCAGCCAATACATTTCAATAGTGTCATGTCAAGTTGCATCATGAGTAGTCTCGGTAACATCACTACTATGGGCCATACTTGTTGTAATCAATTGTAATGTAATGTGAAATTCCAAGAGACGCACATATGATTTTGAAGACTCACATCATTTGAAAATTCATAAGAAGTTGAACGGTCATGAGGGAAGTTTGAGAGTCACAAGGGTCAAGCATCACCCTTGGCTATATATACCCCATCATTGTATGAGCAGAGGACTTTTTCACTTGGCTCCTCCGACATAGCCTTGAGAGTCTGTAGTTTGTTCTTTGAGGAGAGAGGAGTGGCTCCAATGTCCCACTACTGGGATTAGTGATGTAAAATGTAGAGATGTTTATTGAAACTTTTGCTTAATTCAGAACCTTGTCTAAGGCCAGCACGTTTTCGCGCATGTTTTGTATCCATTTGTAAGACTATTCTTTAAACATTTGTAATGCATGTTTGCTTAACCTGTACTAAGACAATTGAACTACTTCGGTTGTTTTAGTACTTACATTGTTGTGTTGAAAATGGCAACAAGAAATGCTATAAATAGCATTTCAGGTACCAATGTTGGACATAGCAACAAGGAATGAAAAATGGAAATGCTAAAAATAGCATTTCTATAAATATCATTTCGGGATAGATTCCAATTTTAGTTAGTCCCTCAACTAAAATTGAGAACTAAAATTCAAATTTGATCTTAGCAGTTGTTTGTAAAATAATTAATTAATTCTTGAGTTAATTAGTTGTAGGAATCAAACATGAAGTCTATGTGAAGACATGCAACAGTTTCTCCATTGATTGAGGAAGTTATCCCTTGATTAAAGGAGATCAGGATGAGTTGTACTTTGAGTTGTAATTAGTTAGCTCAGTTGTCTGAGTTAAGTCCAATTAGATTAGTTCCAACAGTTTGTGGAACTGATTATGAGTTCAGTTAGTTAATGCATGCATGCATGTAACTACTGCACTTCAGATAACTGAATATTGTCTCATAAATTACTCATGCATGTCAGTTCAGTCAGAGACCCAGTTGAGATCAGAGGAAGGGACAGTGTACTATCAGTTGGAGGAATTTTCCTATATAGGAAACTCATCCATGTAGAAGGAATTATCTTCTTCAGGACTGCGCAGTTATTTCTAAGTTTGGTGAGCTGTGTGAGAGGTGAATTCACACAGGTGGCAGCCAGAGGACCCTGGAGAAACTGCGCAAGGAAATAGGAGGCTTGGAGGACTGAAGGAAGGCATATGTGTTGTCTATTCTATCTATGAGCAGCAGTGAGGTATTGTACTAAGAGTTGGATAGCTTGTGAGCTAAATCTTTGTGTAATCATGAGATATTTCCACTTGTGTGATAATACAGATAGCGGGGTTTTTAGCTGAGGCTTTCCCCAGGGTTTTCTTCTATGTTCATGTGTGATTGCTTTCTCATTCTTAGTTATATGTGTTCTATTTGATCTTGCTCATATTCAATTAAGCTTCTGCAAGTTTGTTGTAGAAGTAGATCTTTTATTTCGCTTTAGTATATTGCATAATTCGTTGATCTACAGTGGGAAATTCTACA
>APFE030167609.1:198146-213089 GCA_000404065.3 Pinus taeda
TTCAGAAAAAAATAGAAGATCTAGATTCCTTGCGAAAAAATACCCAAATTAAAAAAACAAATCGGCTCAATCAGAGTTCGGATGAGGGAGATATCGCTTATTAAAAATCAGCTCTTTTTCTAGAAAATTTCATGACAGCGGGAAAGATGAAACAGATTGGTGTGCGAGTAAAGAACCTGTATGCTCTTGAGGTTCAAGATGCATGCAAAGCCTTGAGGCGCAAGGCAAATGTTGGAGACTTGGTGGTTGAGAGGGAGAGTACATTACCTCTCAACATGCAGTGCTAGAAGAAATTTCAAACAATTATGGAGGAGCCACAACTGGAGAAGCCGAGAGGAGAGCGAGTGGAGGCATCCACTCATGTAAAGACCTCCAGTACGGGGAAATTTTGAGCCAAGTGGGCAGAGGGATCACATGCATCCATACCTCCAGGTCGGAGGTGGGGCGATGTGGAGTGACAGTCCCAAGAAGGCTGGAATAGGGGCAGGATCATTGAGGTACCCAACCTTTTTTATTAGACCATGCTACGAGAGCCCTGACGAGGAGTAGCAGGACTGATTGAGTGGGTAGAGATAGATGCAGATGGAGCGGCAAAGGAAGCTTCAGCATCAGAGGATGTTTCTATCCCAACAGGGAGGACAGTTGGTAGATTTTTCAGTAACTGAGTTGCCGTGCAGCAGTGGGCAGCACGATGCAACATGATGAGAGGAGGTGCAGTGCGGATGCAGTGCTGGGAGATAGGACCAGCAGCAGTAGGGATGAAGCAACAGGAATCAGTGGATTGATGTAGTCAGAGATCAAAGTGACAGATGCTAGAGCACAGAGGTGCAGAGTTTGGACAGAAGCAATAACAGTCAGAGACTTTGATGACAGAGGCATCATTCTAATTCAAGTTGGATATTTTTTGTTTCTAGAGTTGTTGGAGCAACAACACTTGGAAGAAGTGTTGCATGCAGCGCATTCAGAAGGTTCAGGATTGAGTTCGAGTTGAATGTCTTTCTTGTTGACAGGGAGTGTTGAAAATGGCAACAATGAATGTTAAAAATAGAAATGCTATAAATAGCATTTCAGGTACCAGTGTTGGACATAGCAACAAGGAATGAAAAATGGAAATGCTAAAAATAGCATTGCTATAAATAGAATTTCGGGATAGATTCCAATTTTAGTTAGTCCCTGAACTAAAATTGAGAACTAAAATTCGAATTTGATCTTAGTAGCTGTTTGTAAAATAATAAATTAATTCATCTTGAGTTAATTAGTTGTAGGAAATCAAACAGAAAGTCTATGTGAAGACATGCAACAGTTTCTCCATTGATTGAGGAAGTTATCCCTGGATTAAAGAGGATCAGGATGAGTTGTAATTAGTTAGCTCAGTTATCTGAGTTAAGTCCAGTTAGATTAGTTCCAACAGTTTATGGAACTGATTGTGAGTTTAGTTAGTTAATGCATGCATGCATGTAACTGCTACACTTCAGATAACTGAATATTCTCTCATAAATAACTCATGCATGTCAGTGCAGTCAGAGACCCAGTTGAGATCCGAGGAAGGGACAATGTACTATCAGTTGGAGGAATTTTCCTATATAGGATACTCATCCATGTAGAAGGAATTATCTCCTTCAGGATTGTGCAGTTATTTTTGAGTTTGGTGAGTTATGTGAGAGGTGAATTCACACAAGTGCTAGCTAGAGGACCCAGGAGAAAATGCGCAAGGAAATAGGAGGCTTGGAGGACTAAAGGAAGGCATATGTGTTGTTTATTCTGTCTATGAGCAACAGTGAGGGACTGTACTGAGAGTTGGATAGCTTGTGAGTTAAAGCTTTGTGTAATCCCGAGATATTTCCACTTGTATGATAATACAGATTGCAGGGTTTTTAGTTGAGGCTTTCCCCAGAGTATTCTTCTATGTTCATGTGTGATTGCTTTCTCATTCTCAGTTATATGTGTTCTATTTGATCTTGCTCATATTCGATTAAGCTTCCGCAAGTTTGTTGTAGAAGTAGATTTTGTATTTTGCTTTAGTATATTTCATAATCTGTTGATCTACAATGGAAAATTCTACATGGTATCAGGGCTAGGTTTATCGGAGCTGTGAACAATATACGAAGAAGAGAATTCGAAGTAAAAAATAATAATAAAAAATAAAAGATAAAATTACAAAAATTGGGTCGTGAGTTTGCAGAGCAGATCTGAATATTTTTGTGCAAAATTTTTAGAAACAAATAGTAGATCTGGATTCCTTGCGAAAAAATACCCAAATTCAAAAAAAAACTTTGGCTGAATCGAAGTTCGGATGAGGGAGATATCACTGATTTAAAATCAGCTCTTTTTCCAGAAAATTTTGTGACGGTGGGAAAGAGGAAACAAATTGGTGTGCGAGTCAAGAACTTGTATGCTCTTGAGGTTCAAGATGCATGCAAAGCCTTGAGGCGCAAGGCAATTGTTGGAGACTTGGTGGTTGAGAGGGAGAGTACATTACCTCTCAACATGCAGCGCCAGAAGAAGTCTCAGAAAATTGTGGAGGAGCCACAGTTGGTGAAGCAGCTTCAGGAGGTTATGGAGCAGCCAAAACTGAAAAAGCTGAGAGGAGACTGAGTGGAGGCATCACACTCATGAAGAGACCTCTAGTAGGGGGGAATTTCAATCCAAGTGGGCAGAGGGAACACATGCATCCATACCTCCAAGTTGGAGGTGGGGTGATGTGGAGTGATAGTCCCAAGAAGGTTGGAATAGGGGCAGGATCATTGAGGTACCCAACCTCTTTGATTCACCTTGCTATGGGAGCCCCGACGAGGAGTAGCAGGACTAACTGAGTGGGTAGAGACAGATGCAAATGGAGTGGCAGAGGAAGCTTCAGCATCAGAGGATGTTTCTAGCCCAACAAAGAGATCAGTTGGGAGATCAGTTACTTACTTCTCAGTAACTGAGTTGCAGTGTAGCAGTGGGCAGCACGATGCAACATGATGAGAGGAGGTGCATTGCGGATGCATTGCTAGGAGATAGGACCAGTAGTAGCATGAATGCAGCAGCAGGAATCAGTGGATTGATGCAGTTAGATATCAAAGTGACAAAGGCTAGAGCAACCAGATACTGAAGAGCACAGAGGTGCGGAGTTTTCAGTCGATAGAAGCAATAGCAGTCAGAGACTTTGATGACAAAGGCATCATTCTGATTCAGGTTGGATATTTTTGGTTTCTAAGGTTGTTGGTGCAAAAACACTTGGGAGAAGTGTTGCATGCAAAACATTCCAAAAGTTTAGGATCGGGTTCAAGTTGAATGCCTTTCTTATTGAGAGGAAGTGTTGAAAATGGAAACAAGAAATGATAAAAATAGAAATGCTATAAATAGCATTTCAGCTACCAGTGTTGGACATAGCAACAAGGAATGAAAAATGGAAATGCTAAAAATAGCATTTCAGGATAGATTCCAATTTTAGTTAGTCCCTGAACTAAAATTGAGAAGTAAAATTTGAATTTGATCTTAGCAGTTGTTTGTAAAATAATTAATTAATTCATATTGAGTTAATTAGTTGTAGGAAATCAAACAAGAAGTCTATGTGAAGACATGCAACAGTTTTTCCATTGATTAAGGAAGTTATCCTTTGATTAAAGGAGATCAGGATGAGTTGTACTTTGAGTTGTAATTAGTTAGCTCAGTTATCTGAGTTAAGTCCAGTTAGATTAGTTCCAATAGTTTGTAGAACTAATTGTGAGTTCAGTTAGTTAATGCATGCATGTATGTAACTACTGCACTTCATATAACTGAATATTCCCTCATAAATAACTCATGCATGTCCGTTCAGTCAGAGACCTAGTTGAGATCATAGGAAGGGACAGTGTACTATCAGTTGGAGGAATTTTCCGATATAGGAAACTCATCCATGTAGAAGGAATTATCTCCTTCAGGACTGCGTAGTTATTTCTGAGTTTGGTGAGTTGTGTGAGAGGTGAATTCACACAGGTGCCAGCTAGAGGACCCAGGAGAAACTGCGCAAGGAAATAGGAGGCTTGGAGGATTGAAGGAAGGCATATTTGTCGTCTATTCTGTCTGTGAACAACATTGAGGGATTGTACTGAGAGCTGGATAGCTTGTGAGCTAAATCTTTGTGTAATCTTGAGATATTTCCACTTGTATGATAATACAGATAGCTGGGTTTTTAGCTGAGGCTTTCCCCAAAGTATTCTTCTGTGTTCATGTGTGATTGCTTTCTCATTCTTAGTTATATGTGTTCTATTTGATCTCGCTCATATTCGATTAAGCTTCCGCAGGTTTGTTGTAGAAGTAGATCTTGTATTTTGCTTTCGTATATTGCATAATCTGATGATCTACAATGGAAAATTCTACATGGTATCAGAGCCAGTTTTATCGGAGCTGAGTTTATCGGAGCTGTGAACAATATACGAAGAAGAGAATTCGAAGAAAAAAAATTGGGCCGCGAGTTTCCAGAGCAGATTTGAAAATTTTTGTGCAAAATTTTCAGAAACAAAT
The DNA here is from genome assembly GCA_000404065.3 of Pinus taeda. Classification (NCBI taxonomy): domain Eukaryota; kingdom Viridiplantae; phylum Streptophyta; class Pinopsida; order Pinales; family Pinaceae; genus Pinus; species Pinus taeda. Next base: position 202,635 of record APFE030167609.1, read on the forward strand.
AGCACATCTGGATTCCTTGCGAAAAATACCCAAAGTCAAAAAAAAATCGGCTGAATCGGAGTTCGGATGAGGGGGATATCGCTGATTTAAAATCAGCTCTTTTTCCAATTTATTTTGTGACGGCGAGAAGGATGAAACAGATTGGTGTGCAATTCAAGAACATGTATGCTCTTGAGGTTCAAGATGCATGTAAAGCCTTGAGGAGTAAGGCAACCGTTTTAGACTTGGTGGTTGAGAGGGAGAGTACATTACCTCTCAACATGCAGCGCCAGAAGAAGTCTCAAACAATTGTGGAGGAGCCACAATTGGCGAAACAGCTCCAGGAGGTTGTGGAGCAGCCACAACTGGAGAAGCCAAGAGGAGACTGACTGGAGGCATCCACTCATGCAGAGACCTCCAATACGGGGAAATTTCGAGCCAAGTGGGCAGAGGACTCACATGCATCCATACCTCTAGGTCAGAGGTGGGGCGATGTGGATTGACAGTCTCAAGAAGGTTGGAATAGGGGCAGGATCATTGAGGTACCCAACCTCTTATATTAGACCTTGCTACGAGAGCCCTGACGAGGAGTAGCAGGACTGGCTGAGTGGGTAGAGACAGATGCGGATGGAGCAGCAGAGGAAGCTTCAGCATCAGAAGATGTTTCTAGCCCAACAGGGAGGTCAGTTGAGAGATCAATTACTTACTTCTCAGTAACTAAGTTGCAGTGCAGCAGTGCGCAACACGATGCAACATGATGAGAGGAGGTGCAGTGTTAGGAGATAGGACCAGCAGCGGCACAGATGCAATAGCAGGAATCAGTGGATTGATGTTGTTAGAGATCAAAGTAACATAGGCTAGAGTAGTCAGATACTGAAGAGCACAGAGGTGCAGAGTTTTCAGTCGATAGAAGCAATATCAGTCAAAGACTTTGATGACAAAGGCATCATTCTGATTCAGGTTGGATATTTTTTGTTTCTAGAGTTGTTGGAGCAACAACACTTGGGAGAAGTGTTGCATGCAGAACATTCCAAAGGTTCAGGATCGGGTTCGAGTTGAATGCCTTTCTTGTTGAGAGGGAGTGTTGAAAATGGTAACAAGAAATGCTATAAATAGCATTTCAGGTACCAGTGTTGGACATAGCAACAAGGAATGAAAAATTGAAATGCTAGAAATAGCATTGCTATAAATAGTATTACGGGATAGATTCCAATTTTAGTTAGTCCCTGAACTAAAATTGAGAAGTAAAATTCGAAGTTGATCTTAGTAGTTGTTTCTAAAATAATTAATTAATTCATCTTGAGTTAATTAGTTGTAGAAAATAAAACATGAAGTCTATGTGAAGACATGCAACAGTTTCTCCATTGATTGAGGAAGTTATCCCTTGATTAAAGGAGATCAGGATGAGTTGTACATTGAGTTGTAATTAGTTAGCTCAGTTATCTGAGTTAAGTCCAGTTAGATTAGATCCAACAGTTTGTGGAACTGATTGTGAGTTCAGTTAGTTAATGCATGCATGCATGTAACTGCTGCACTTCAGATAACTGAATATTCTCTCATAAATAAATCATCCATGTCAGTTCAGTCAGAGACCCAGTTGAGATCAGAGGAAGGGACAGTGTACTATTAGTTGGAGGAATTTTCCTATATAGGAAACTTATCCATGTATAAGGAATTATCTCCTTCAGGACTATGCAGTTATTTCTGAGTTTGGTGAGTTGTGTGAGAGGTGAATTCACACAGGTGGTAGCTAAAGGACCCAGGAGAAATTGCGCAAGGAAATAGGAGGCTTGGAGGACTGAAGGAAGGCATATGTGTTGTCTGTTCTGTCTATGAGCGCCAATGATGGATTGTACTGAGAGCTGGATAGCTTTTGAGCTAAAGCTTTGTGTAATCCTGAGATATTTCCACTTTTATGATAATATAGATAGCGGGGTTTTTAGCTGAGGCTCCCCAGAGTATTCTTTTGTGTTCATGTGTGATTGATTTCTCATTCTCATTTATATGTGTTCTATTTGATCTTGCTCATATTCGATTAAGCTTCCGCAAGTTTGTTGTAGTAGTAGATCTTGTATTTTGCTTTAGTATATTGCATAATCTGATGATCTACAATGGGAAATTGTACATGATATCAAAGCTAGGTTTATCGGAGCTGAGCTTATTGGAGCTGTGAACAGTATACGAAGAAGAGAATTCGAAAAAAATAAATAAATAAAATAAAATAAAATAAAATTGGGCCGCGAGTTTGCAGAGCAAATCTGAAAATTTTTGGCAAAATTTTCAGAAACAAATAGCAAATCTGGATTCCTTGCGAAAAATACCCAAATTCAAAAAAACAATTGACTGAATCGGAGTTCGAATGAGGGAGATATCGCTGATTTAAAATCAACTCTTTTTCCAGAAAATTTCGTGATGGCAGGAAAGATGAAACAGATTGGTGTGCGAGTCAAGAACCTATATGCTCTTGAGGTTCAAGATGCATGTAGAGCCTTGAGGAGCAAGGCAACTGTTGGAGACTTGGTGGTTGAGAGAGAGATTACATTACCTCTCAACATGTAGTGCCAAAAGAAGTCTCAAACAATTGTGGAGGAGCCACAATTGGTGAAGCAGCTTCAGGAGGTTGTGGAGTAGCCACAACTGGAGAAGCCGAGAGGAGACCGAGTGGAGGCATCCACTCATGCAGAGACCTCTAGTAGGGGGGAATTTCTAACCAAGTGGGCAGAGGGATCACATACATCCATACCTCCAGGTCATAGGTGGGGCGATGTGGAGTGACAGTCCCAAGAAGGCTAGAATAGGGGCAGGATCATTGAGGTACCCAACCTTTTTTATTAGACCTTGCTACGGGAGCCCCGACGAGCAGTAACAGGACTGGCTGAGTGGGTAGAGATAGATGTAGATGGAGTGGCAGAGGAAGCTTTAGCATCAAAGGATGTTTCTAGCCCAACGGGGAGGTCAGTTGGGAGATCAGTTACTTACTTCTCAGTAACTGAGTTGCAGTGCAGCAGTGGGCAGCACGATGCAACATGATGAGAGGAGGTGCAATGTCGATGCAGTACTGGGAGATAGGACCAACAGCAACATGGATGCAGTAGCAGGAATCAGTGGATTGATGCAATCAGATACTAAAGAGCACAAAGGTGGAGAGTTTTCAATCGACAGAAGCAATAGCAATCAGAGACTTTGATGACAAAGTCATCATTCTGATTCAGGTTCGATATTTTTTGTTTCTAGAGTTGTTGGAGCAACAACACTTGGGAGAAGTGTTCCATGCAAAACATTCCAAAGGTTCAGGATTAGGTTCGAGTTGAATGTCTTTCTTGTTGAGAGGGAGTGTTGAAAATGGAAACAAGAAATGCTATAAATAGCATTTCAGGTACCAGTGTTGGACATAGCAACAAGGAATGAAAAATGGAAATGCTAAAAATAGCATTGCTATAAATAGCATTTCGGGATAGATTCCAATTTTAGTTAGTCCCTGAACTAAAATTGAGAATTAAAATTCGAGTTTGATCTTAGCAGTTGTTTGTAAAATAATTAATTAACTCATCTTGAGTTAATTAGTTGTAGGAAATCAAACATGAAGTCTATGTGAAGACATGCAACAGTTTCTCCATTGATTGAGGAAGTTATCCCTTGATTATAGGAGATCAGGATGAGCTGTACTTTGAGCTGTAATTAGTTAGCTCAGTTATCTTAGTTAAGTTCAATTAGATTAGTTCCAACGGTTTGTGGAACTGATTGTGAGTTCAGTTAGTTAATGCATGCATGCATGTAACTGTTGCACTTCAGATAATTGAATATTCTATCATAAATAACTCATGCATGTCAGTTCAGTCAGAGACCCAGTTGAGATCAGAGGAAGGGACAATGTACTATAAGTTGGAGGAATTTTCCTATATAGGAAACTCATCCATGTAGAAGGAATTATCTCCTTCAGGACTGCGCAGTTATTTCTGAGTTTAGTGAGTTGTGTGAGAGGTGAGTTCACACAGGTGGCAGCCAGAGGACCCAGGAGAAACTACGCAAGGAAATAGGAGGCTTGGAGAACTGAAGGAAGGCATATGTGTTGTCTATTTTGTCTATGAGCAGCAGTGAGGGATTGTACTGAGAGCTGGATAGCTTGTGAGCTAAAGCTTTGTGTAATCCTGAGATATTTCCACTTGTATGATAATAGAGATAGTGGGGTTTCTAGCTGAGGCTTTTCCCATAGTATTCTTTTGTGTTCATGTGTGATTGCTTTCTCATTCTCAGTTATATATGTTCTATTTGGTCTTGCTCATATTCGGTTAAGCTTCCGCAAGTTTGTTGTAGAAGTAGATCTACTGTGGGAAATTCTACATGTTGAAGATGTATTGTATTGTTTATCACTATTGTCTCATCTGTGTGGACTACTCTACCAGACATTAGACATACCATTCTTGTTTTCCTTGGTTATAGTTATCATCACCCCCGTGTCAACTACTCCGCTAGACGTGTGTACATGTTTTCCTTTGTACTTTGGTTTTAACGATTGTCGCATCCGTTTTGGACTATTCCATTGTAAACAGACCCTTGTTGTGTTCGAGTGTGTCTCTCCCTGGGTAGTACTATTACCTCTCATCAATAGGCACACTTTTACCCTCTCCCTTATAATAAGAGAACCCAAACACAAATTTACATTATGCACTCACCAGGCATACTCACCTTGATTTCTTGAAGTTACAAGCATAACACTCTCATGTGTTGAACAAAAAGAGCTAAGGAAAACCTCTAAGATAATGGTAATCGGGCCATCGTACCTGATGGGACTCCTACACCAAATGGTGTGAGGTCTAGTTGGGACTTCATATAGAGGAGATCCCCTAAATGTTGAATGTTGGTAGGTCTAGCACCGTCAACTGTATCATTTGCTTCTATCGACAAATCCTAGAAAAATTTCTTCATCAACTCTCGAATTGAATTTCCCTAGGCCTTCTTCATTTACCTTAATTTAAAATTTTCTTTCAAAAACTTTGAAATTTTTTACTGTGACTGGTCTACCTTTCCATATTTTTTAGGTAGTTTTGGTATTATTTACCCTTATTTGATCTCTATTCAAGAGATAAAGTGTCATTTACATTGGTTCTCCCCAAAATTTGTTTGGTAGTTGAGGTTCAAAAAGCATGGATTTGGCCAAATATTGAACTATTCAATTTTTCCTTTCAGGCACACCATTTCGATGTGGAGTTCTTGCAATGGTGAATTGTCTTCTGATTTTCTGATGTTCACGGAAATTATTGAATTCATGTGAGGTGAACTCTCCTCCTCAATGGATTCTCAGACATTTGATCTTTAAATCTATTTCATTTTCTACTAGAGCCTTAAAGGCTTTAAATTTTTCAAAATCTTCTAATTTCTCTTTAAGAAAAGTAACCCAAGTCATTCCTATACAATCATCTACGAAAAACATAAAGTACCTTTCTCCTTTCAAATTCTAAGTTTTGGGTGGGCCACAAAGGTCAATGTGAATGATTTCCAAAGGCCTGGATGTTAAATATTCCTCTATTTTGACAAAGACTCTGGTTTTTTTTTCCAAATTGACATACTTTACAAATGGCGCTGTGAGGCTTTGATATTTTAGGCATGTATTAATGGCATGTGCTTTTGTAACCTTTACCAAATTATCAAAACTAATGTCCAAATATTCTATACCATAGCCAACTCTCATCTATCTTTCCCATGCAATATTTTTCCATTTCTGTTCCATTAATAATGTATACATTTCCTTAGGTTGTGTTAGCTTTTCCCACCAGTTTTCCTATATAAGTATTTTTGATTTCACATCTCTTGGAATTAAATATGAGAACATACCCTAGATCACACATTTGAATAACACTCCAAATATTGTGTTTCATTCCTTCCACATATAAAACATTATGAGCCTTAGATCTTCCATTATGAATGATAATTTCCCCTCTTCCAACAATTTTTGCAGTTGCATTATTACCAAGAATTACCTTGCCCCCATCCTCTTCCTTAAGTTTACTGAACTTACTCTCGATCTCCTATCTTATGTCTTGAACAACCATTGTCAACATACCATTTATTTTCTTATTTTGGGGCATACAACATGAGAACACACTCTTCTTTCTTTTCTTCTTTCTTCCATACAATTGGATTTCTAAGGGGACATTATTCCTTCCCTTGGTTGTGATATCTGACTAGACTGCTCTTGTGGTCCCGTGCCTTGTGACCAAAATTTTTGCATATGTAGCATTTGACATAATTCTACAGAGGAGAAAATAATTTCCTCTTCTAATACTATTTTCATGAATACCTATAGATTTGCTGCTTAAATAATTATTCTTTAGAAATTCTCTTCCTTCATAATTCTTCTACATACACTTTTTGTCAACTTCCTTACGAACAAACTTATTGCATGAGTAACAATGTCCATAAAATGAATTTTGATACCTAAATGGATACCTATTGAAAGGGACAACATTGTTGATTCAATTTTTCTTACCTTATTTTCCATAACGTTGTTGATTCATAACTACAATTGAGCCTTTTATCGTGTTTGCATGATTACCAATTTCTTCTCTTGTTGATTTTTTACCTATTCCTTATCGTTTTCTAGATGATTTAGCCCTATTTTGATGAAAGCATATTCATGGCTTTGTTTTTTTCTTAAACTATTGTTAAGTGCACCAACATAGTTGATGGGTTTCTTATTTTCCTTTTTTGTTGTTGATGAGCTTGACTCTCCCTTACTGTTCTTTGGGATCTATTTATAACCAAGGATTGTCGTAAATAATGGTGATCTTTGAAAGCTGGAGATTTTATCTAATGACTCAGAACCTTTAATGAGATTCAAGTTTTGATTAAGTTTATCTGAGGTATTTTCTACTTCTTTTCTTAAAAGACTAATTAATTCTTCCAAATTTTCACAGTGTTCTTCCTTTTCTTGTAACTACTTTGACAAAATCTCCTTTATCCTCTTGGTTTCTTCTAGTTCAATTTTCAAAAGGATGATAGAATCTGCATCACAGTCTTTATCCTTATATTCTTGCAGATGTTGTTTTGGTTGATCTACCATTTTTCTTAGAGTTCTTAGTTCTTCCAACACACTTACGTGTTCTCCTTCAAAGTCTACTTCTGCTCCAATATCTTCTTTAGTATTTTGATCACTCATGGTTATGAATAAGATATCACCTCTTTCATGATCAAACATGTTTCCATTGCTTTCACAATCACTATATTTTTTTGAGTACAAGCTTCTCTTTTTGACATTCCATATTCTTCTATGATCATTATATTTGAATTTGACTTCATCATCACTATCATTTACTTTTACATAGGGACAGGTAGGAGCATTGTAGAAAAGATTGTAGATTCACAAGCTCATGCAATTTACTAAAGCATAGGATAAGAATCTACTTCTACTTTCAACCAATGGAACCCAATAGATTGATGAAAACAATATGAACAAGAAAAAGATAAATCAATGGAACATAAAACGAGATGTATCTGGGGAAATCCATTGCTCAAAACCCCGCTATTTGTATTTCATATATCAGAAATATGAGTGAAGATACAAAGCTTGTTCTCACTAGAACAATTCCGCACAAGTATGCTCAACTCTCTCAGCTCGCAAGCAATCTCTTGGCCAACACTTAGCCAATTCTACAGCTCTCCAATCCCCTAATCTCTTGCGTAATTCTTAGGATGAATAGCCCGTATTTAAATGGAATTCATGCTTCCAAAACTGCAGAATCCAAACATAGGATCAATCTTTGATGCATGCATGATATTTACACTCCAGTAAATAATAAAACTAATAGTACATTGTCCCTGCACTCTAGTCTCAGTTGGGTCTTTCTCAGAATTGACGTGCATGAGTTTCTAATGAGGGAATCTTCAGTTAACTAGAGTGACACTTGTGGATGCACTAGTGCACCAATTGATTGTTAACTCTCTATTAGTTCCATAAATAGTTTGGAACTAATTTGGTTGAACTTAACTCAGTAAACTGAGTGATCTAATTTCCAACTCAATTTAAACTCATACTGGACCCCTAAAACTTAGGGAGAACATATACATGACTTCACAAAGACTTCCAACTCGAAATTCCTAAGATAATTAAGTTAATTAAACTTAATTAACTACTTACAAGTTGCTATGAGAATATAATTCGATTTTTATTTCCCATTTTAATTCAAGGACAAATTAAACTAGAATTTCTTGTTTCCATTTGTCAATTCTCCCTCTCAACAAGAAATGGATTATCAGCTACCCCAATCATGTCTCTGTGAAACTTGAATTTACATCTTGACATTGTCTTTATCAAAATGTCAGCATATTTCTCCTCCATGGGAATGTACTCTAACAACATAATCCTCCTCAATACACAATCTCTAATATGATGATATCAGATATCAATATGCTTAGACCAATCATGAAAAACTGGATTTTCAAAGAGTTTGATACAACTCTGATTATCGTAGTAAATCATTGTCGGATCCATCTGTTAAACAAACAAACCAACTAGGATATTCCTCATCCAGATGGCCCCACATTCTTCCTGACTTGCAGCCATGTACTCTACCTCTATCGAACAGAGTGCAACCGATCTTTGTTTCCTGTTGTACCAAGAAACTGCCTCTAACCCAATACTGAAGATCCCTCCTGATGTGCTCTTCTTGTCGGATGGACTCCCTGCCCAATTTGCATCGGTGAAGCCTTAAAGCTTCACTCCCTTTGTCTATTTGTACCATAATCCATACTGATAAGTGCCCATGAGGTATCTCAACACATGCTTTGTCCCCTTCCAATATAGCTTGGTAGGCCTAACCATCGCTTGACTAAGTTGGTTAATTGCATAGAAGATATCCGGTCATGTGTTCACCAAGTACAAGAGTGAACCCACAAGCTTCCTCTAAACAGTAGCTTCCACTACTTCCCCTAAAGTAACATCCTCCTTCCTCCAGTTACCTGCTAAAGGAGTCTCCATGGGTTTGATGCTCTCCATGCAAAATCTCATGAGTATCTCATTGGCATACTTTCCCTGAGACACAAACAACTCCCCATCTCCCTACCATACCTCCATGCCAAGAAAGTAATGCATGAGCCCCATGTCCATCTCAAACTATCTTTCAAGGTCCTCCTTGCAAGATTTGATCAGTTGATCATCACCTGTCAGTATGAGATCATCAACATAAAGTACAATGATCAACAACTTACCTTCCACCACAATGTGGTACAAGTTCGCATCCGTTGATCTAGGTGGATATTGGTGGCCACCTACCTATTCCACATAGAAACCCTATTCAATTTCATATGTTTCCTTAATTGTAGCACATTATACTATTTTTGGCAGTTTTTTGGGTCCTAAACTTCCGGAGCCTTTTTGAGACCCTAAACGGCGTTTTTTTGGAAAAATTCCTCAAAGTATTCTTATGGCAAGCGCGTCAGTAGTTGTATTCCTTAGAGAGATATTTCCAATGAGGTATCATACACATCAAACAGAGATAATATGACCAAGTTATGACCCCGAGAAGTTGGATGCTCAACTAACCCCAACGGGGCCCTTAAACTCTTGGTGTTACATCTCCTCGGGTTAGGGTTTTGGTTGTTTAGAGTTTTGGTTTTTTAGGGTTTTCCCTTATTGTTCAATAATAAAAAGGCACGTGAGCCTCATTGTAACATAGTTCAGAGGCATGTAGCTGCCACATCTCTTCTTAGAGATAAGCTACCATCACTCGAGCTATCTTATTTCCATTATGTTTGTAAGCATAGTTCAGTATTTTTCTATTAATGAAATGAATTGTTTTTATGTTGCATCTATGTGTTTATGATTATATCTGTAAGTTCTCGCATTCATGTTTAATTTCAGATCAGTGTTATCAGAGCGATTTTCTCTTTCTCTGTTTTTCTTTGCATGTCCCCAACGAGGTCAGGGTATAAGGAGTTAGGGCTCGATCTAGTTGAACCATTGTAGGATCAACCTTGCAAAACCCGACGAATTCCCATGGCAAAAGAAAAGAAAGACGAGGGGGCAGGAGATCCTTTCAAAATGTTGCTTAAGGAAGCCCTTGAGTGATAGAGGAACACGATGATGGATAAATTTGCCTAGATCCTTCGACGACTACCCACAAGTGATGCATCTTCATCCAGCAGCCACTCTGGAGGAGCCACTCTGGAGGAGCCACTCATTTTAAGGTACAAGTTAACTTCGATATTCCCATATTCGAAGGCTTGATAGATGCAGACACCGTAGATAAATGGTTAAATCTATTGGAAAGATATTTATTAGTTCATGACTTTTCCAATCGGGAAAAGATTACGTTTGCACTTCTCAAATCCACCCCACACATCAAGGACTGGTGGGAAACCTACTATGAACAAAAGGATGAGAGTGAACCCTCGTTGTTTTCATCTGCACCCACTTGGAATTCTTTTTGAGATGCCATCAAGAAACAATATTACCTTGTCGGGAGTGTTAGTGTCAGTCTT